>CAJPEX010001074.1:0-65450 GCA_905338405.1 Notodromas monacha
AGAAAAGAAAAATCCAGAAATTTCCTTCCAATTTATTTCGATTGTCCTGTCATTTTGTTCATTTTTGGCTTAGACGAAGCGTTGAAAGTTTTCCTCATTTGCCAAATATTTTAAATGAGCTTGGAATGATCGCAATCCTGTGTATATGAGTGCTGAGACAACTTCAGCGTTTGACGCGTCAAAAAAAATTATTCAGGTACTTAATTTGTTATTTTATTTTTTGCAATTTTTTTGCCGGCTGAAATTCGTCTGGTTATTTTTGACCGGATCTATAAAGCCTGCAAAATACGTCTGTGAAAAAAAAAGTTGGGCCTTGCCCGCACATTTTCGTCTCGCCTCTGCATTTTCAAGTCGGAAATATTTTATTGTGTGGGTGTGACAGCCGAGAAGTACGAAATATACCGTCGAAATAAGCTCATAATTCAGAAAAGAAATTTGTCCTGCATCTTTTTTTTCAATGTGCAGTAAAGTTTAAGAGAAAATAATCCTCTTCTAAAATTCAATCAGTTCGACTTTGTCTTGATGATCTGATCACTGATTTCCGATGAAGTAATAAATAATACAAAATATGTTATCGTGTGGATGCGACAGCCGGTATGTAAATGATTATCGTCGAATAACCTCATGATTGAAGAAATTCCGGGAATTTTCAATTTACTGATGTTTTGTATTGGTGCAAGAAAAATAATTTTCTTCTGGAATCCGAATTGTTTCGCTGTGTCTTGATGATCTATAATTCGTTGATTCCCGAAAGAGAAATAAATAATTGCTAAATATTTCACAGTATCGGCGTGACAGCCGAGAAGTATAAACATCTCGTCAAATAAGCTCATAATTCGAAAAAAAAAATTACTCCCTGAATTTTGAAATTTGTGATGTGTTAGGGTCAAGAAAAATAATCATCCTCTAGAATTCGATGATCGTTTCGCACAAATTAATAATAATTAATATTGATTCATTTGGGTGTGTGTGACAGTCTAGATCTCTAGAAGTACAAAAATCTCGTCTAATAATCTCATAATTCAGGAAAGAAATGTCCCTGAATTTTTCTAATGTGTGATTTTATAGATTCGAAAAAAAGAAAAAAGAATCCTCTTCCAGAATTCGATGTGTTTGGCTTCGTCTTGACGATCTGATTTGTTGATTTCCTCCAGAGCGTCTGCGGAGGTTGTTGTTGGTTTTTCCTCGCTCAATTACGCTGATGACAAGGATGCTTTTCTTTTTTTTAATGTTAAATTTTTCTTCTTTCTTCTATTTGTATAGGTTCAAGAAACAACCCGGTGTGTAAACCAGGCCCGACTTGCTGCGCCGAGTCCGGAGAAGAAAAACTGCCGATTTTGGCGCAACAAATGCTGAGTGCTTTGCTAACGAATGTCTCAAGGAGCCTGGTGGAGGACCTCAAAATAGCCAAGGACGACATCCAACGTGAGTCCTGGTGTCTGTTGTGCATAATTTGAATTTTTTTTTGCGTGTGGCGAAAATTGCAGAAATAAAAAATTTGAGGATTCCGGCGAGTATTCCTGCTGTATAGTGGGGAGAAAATCTCTTTCTCGAATTTCAATCTCAGATTTTGCCTGGAATATTTGTCGCGTAATTTTTTTTATTCACTTCATTCCCTGTCAATTAAAAAAAATTGTAAATTTACGATTTTTATTGGTTTTCTTTTGTAGTTCGGTTTTATGGCAAAAATCCAGTGCAATACAAACATTATTTTTTTCAAAAGGGCAACATTCAACGTGAGTCCTTTTGCCTGCTTTTTTTCAAGAATGCATTATTTGTTGCGAAATTTGTTTAAAAAAATCAATATTAGGATTATTGCGAATGCATTTCTGAATTTCAAGTCCCAAATTTTCCTTGGAGGATTTTTTCGCGTACTTCTCAAATTCCTTTTTCTCCCTGTCGGTGTAAACAAATGAAAATCATTTTATTTTGTCTGAAGTCCTTTTTCAGTCCTGTTTTTGAGGAATAATGTTTTGGAAAGCTTCACCTGCCATGAAGATGTAATTATATAGATTTTTCGTAATTTTTTAATGAATATAGGCATTTATTGCTTCATTAGTTTAAATTCAGTGCTCATCGTCTGGAAAAAGTAGCCGATTTCTTTGCGCGCCGAATTGAAAGCCGGTAGTGATATATTTTTCTTTTTTCACCACTCTGAAAATTGGCGAATTTTAGAAAAATAATTGTCAACTTCTTTTCAACGTTTTTTTTTTCTTCTTCAAAATCAAGTGTCGGTCACGACAATCTACCTAAATCTTCGAATGTTTTTGATCGAACGAAGAATGAAAGAGTGTCAATTTGATAATTTTCTTTTCTGAAAACAGAACCGAATTCTTAGATGTATTTGTTCGGAGATAATAAATAATCATGTTGTTTTACACATTTTAATTTTTTTTTATGTAGAGAATTTTTTATTTCTTTCGGTGCAAATCGGTCAATAGACATTCCCCGGTCTTTATTATTTCCAATCTTTTTTTTTTTATGTGGTCAAAGAATCGTGGAAAATTAACCTTGCTATCCGTGGGATTACCGTACCACTCTTGTTTATTGCCCAAAAAAAGGGGCTTTATTTTCTTCCACGGCTTTCGAAGAGGGTTTCAAAAGAAAGACTAGGGTTTTATTGCTCACCGGGGTGTGTTTGAAAAGCAGCGTGTTCAAAGCGAGTTTAGACTTGGACTTGTGAGTCACACACACACAAATGGTCCTTTCGAGTTCACCTTGTGTATGATGAGGTGGCATTCAGCTTATTTGACCCGTTCTGATTATTATTTTTTAATATAGCGTAGAAGTGGAATTCTTTTTTTCTTCTTCTTTTCTTATCTGCAGGCTTTTGGTTGGAGTGAAAGTTTATGTATTTGTGAAGAGAATTATTATTTCTTTTTTTAGTTTTTATGATGCCAAGGACTTGCTGAATAGGCATTTGATGGGTCCTTGGAAAAGAGGCCGTCGCAGGAATGTGAGGAGAAACATAAACACGGCATTGATCGTATTTCAAAACTGCGCTAAAATCCCAATTTTTGTGCCGTGCCAGACAAATTTATTATACAGTACAATATACCAAATGGTAAAATTCTGTTGCGAAGGATTTTTTACTACAGTAGAAATGAATTTTTTGTTCTTGGCCCCAGCAGTTTTGCCCTTGGAAATATTTTATTAAAAATTAACTACAGCAAAACTGTTTTTTTATTGGCGTGGCTCGTGATGATTCTGTGCATGAGCCACGGGTATTGATTTTAAAATTAGGAAATCCATGGGAAAATTCAACTACAATATAGTGCAAATGCACAGCATCACACATCTTTTCGGAAATGTTTTCAAATTAATTTAGAAATTATGAAAGGTTTTTGATTATCCTTTGCAGAAGCACTTCACAGTATTTATTGCACATTTTCGCAAAATTTCCTTCTAAAATGTGCTAAAAAGCCATGAGTCGAAATATATGCCGAATTTTTTTCTCTTTAGTCCCTGTGAGTTTAATAAGATTTGCTTTATTTTATGTATGTCATTTCCCTAAATTTTTCTGAAGCACAGTAATTTTGAACCGATTTTTTCGCCGGAAGCAATTTTTTGACGCAAAATTTACCCGTAAGATAATACCTGTAATCAAGTTATGCTGATCATCGGGAAAAAAGTACATAGACTGTTAAAATCACGAATGACCTATTTTTTAAATACTTGATAATGTTTTTACGGGTTGCCCAAAACATTTGTTTATTTTGTGGATTACCCAGGGTATCCGAATGGTTCTTATTCTCGAAGTGATAATTTTCAGAATGTGTTTTCAAACGGGGTTGATTTCGCCGCCTCTTTTCATTTTCAACTTTTTCGAATCATCATTCACAAGAACGAAGCCTAAATAATAAAAGTTTATACTGTAGATTCTTGTAAAAAAAAATTCCTGAACACGCTCTTTCGGTTAGCAAAAACATTGCGTGTAAATCGAATGTTCAATACTTCAGCCTAGATTTTGGAATTGGGGCACGTGTATTATCGCCAGGTCCTATCGGTATTGCATTTGACGTGGAAAAACGTTCGCAGTTCCTAACCCAATTCCCCGGGTTATTGATGGGTTCAGCGTCAAGAAGAAGTGAGGTCAAATGCCGTATTTCTCAAAAATATGGTACAGTATGTAAACTTTTTGAAAGAGAGTGACTGAAACGTGGCAGAAATTGTGGGCGATATTCTCATGCATCCACCAAACGAGCACAACCTAAAAATTTGTTTAGCCTTAGTGCCAAAATTTAGAAATCGAAATTTTAATTTTGAATAAATCAGAAGTTTCATAAGGTATTTTATGCTGTTATTTCAAAAAAGGGAAAGGAAACATGCGATGCGTAGCCATGCATAAAAACGAGGAAAAAATTACCCATAAATTACGATGCAAATTTTTTGACAAAACAATTGTAAGATTCTGTGTTTATGCCCAGAAACATTTTTCTTCTCATTTTGAGTTTCAAATTTAGGCATTCTGACGTGGATGGGTCCTGTTTTGAGAATACATTTGTAACAATATGATCAGGGTATTTATAATTTGTTATGAATGACCAAATAATTGGATACGCATTCGAATAAACCTTATGCTTCCTAAAAATTCAAGACTTTAAGAAATATAAGTCATACCAGAAAATATTACTCTTGTATCCGAGCTTTGATTCACTTTGTTCAATGGTACCAAAATCGCAGGAAACAAAGCAATGAGTACAAAGTGGACCATCAAAGGTCAGATCACTTTTTTTTAGCTGCATTATCTCCGGTTTTGTTCATGATATTGAATGTTTAAAATATGCAAATTGTAATATTTTCAATTTTTATCATTTTAGGGATTTTGTCGCTTTTCTTCTGCTCAAAACGTGCATTTGAATAAAATATGCCAATAAAAGAAGAATCGAAAGAGAACTTTTTTCCGTGGGTCAGGTGAAATAATTCGAAGCTGTCCCACTTACGCGCGGCTTTTAATGACTATTTGCCAGATTATTGAATTATTTTTATTTATTTTACTGCCTTTCCTGAAAAAAATTTGTCACCTATCTTTTTTTTTACGAAATCCCGGGGAGTATAAATGTGAACCTTTTGTTAGTGTCAGGGTTTCGCTGAACAAAAAGCTCTATTTTCTTTTGCCCGCTCTTTTTCCAATCAATGCGAAACTCGATTATGTTACAGTACTTCGAAAAAAAAAAACTTTCTACCTGTGATTTCTGATCGCGATTTTCCCCGTCTTAGAAGCTCCAAAAAAAATTCATGTGTCGTGACTCCAGTACAGGAATATAAGAGGGAAAAATTCCCGACAAAAGAGTCAGGAATGTCTTCCTCAATTTGTTTGTGGCAACGCTGGTGTGTAAATGTGTATAGCCCCTTGTTTCTCTCACGCACCCACAAACCTGAACCCATCCCCCCCCCCTCCCCGAAAAAAAAGGTTTCCTTTTTTTCCTACTTCTTCCTGATGAAGCACGATGTTTTGTGATGCCCGGGATCCACCACTACCACGACACGCCCTTTAGGTCACGCAATGTCATCTTCTTGTTGAAAGCTTGATGGAGAACTGGGGCTAACCATAACACGAGAAGCCCTCTTGGGTTCTCTGGAGAACCCACAGAGATCGGTTGTTGGAGAGAGGGGGGGGGGGTTGATTGCGATAAAGCTTCATCGCATTGTTTTTATTTTATTGTATTTTTTTGGTAGTAGACTATACGATGATGGGGGGGAAAAGCATGAGGTCTTGTAGAGTAATGTGAGAACCATTCGTATATGAGAAGGAGGAGGAAAGCAATCGGAATTTGATGATGTTTTCATCCTGGTTCAGGTGGGCGGCTTCACGATGAACCCGCAATTTCTTTGCATCATTTGCATCATCATCATCATCATCATTTTGAAGTAGAAATCGTTATCATTCTTTTTTACGAGATGCGTTAGACAATTTTGGACCGATTTTCGAGCATATGCGTTTTTAAAAAATGACTTCAGCTAAAATTAATAATTTTAAAACTTTGAAACATTACTTTCGAATGCAGGCTTCATGAAAATTGCACCTATCATCTGCTGGTTATTTTGGCCATTTGAAGAAGAATCTACGATGCAATATACAATATTGCTCAAGCAGAAATGAAATTAGTTTTCGTTACAGGATGATTATTACAGTCTCGGGAAGTGGTTGGAAACAATACACTTGGAAAATTGGGACTTTTCACTTTTACGTTTAAATTTAAATAGACTCAGAGATAAATTTTATGAATCGGATTGGAACTTGACTCAATAATTTTCGGTGAGCATTTCCAGCATTTTAGGTGGGAAAATCTGTCTTCGATGTTTTTCGATGAATGAATTTTCATCTGCAGTATTAATTTCAGAAAAATCAGGAATCATTCCGCGAATATAATTTGATGATTTGAATTTTATATTTCGGACGGTGGAAAATCCAATTCGAAAAACTTTATTACATTCCTGAATTTTATGGAAAAAAAAACGCGGAATTCCTCGGAAAATTTCCGAATTCTTGCAGTTGAATGAATCGTTTTCCTGGCTCTGCAGAATTTAATGCTAACCTTCAAGCTCGTTTCCAAGAAATTGCCTGAAGAAAGATCTACATTTTCAAAAAGCTTTCCATTTTTCATGTTTCTTTTTCGTACAAAAACGCTGAATTCCATTTAGGGAATATTCGAATTCTCAGAGTGGAATGAATCGGTTCATTGGCTCTGCAAAATTTAATGGAAACTTCCGAGGCTTTTCCCGAAAGAATTCCCAGAAGCAATGTTTCCCATTTCAAACTCCTCAATTTATAATTTTATTTCACACAAGAAAAAAGCGCTGAATTTCTAAAAATTTCCGAATTTGCCGGGTGGAATGAATCGGTTCGCTGACTTTTCAAAAATTTAATGCACACTTTCGAGTGCGTTTCTAAAATATTCCCAGAAAAAGTTCTATGCTTCAAAAGTTTTCGTTTCTTTTCGGTTTTTTAAACCGAAAAAGTTTAATTCCGTCGGGAAATTTCCAGATTCACCGGTTGGAATGTATCAGCTCCTTGGCTCTGCATATTTAATGCACACCTTCGAGTTGGTTTCTAACATATTCCCAGAAGAAAGTTCCTCGTTTCCAAAGTTTTCATTTTCTTCAAATTCCAATTATTTTTTTTATCCCCGCCGCCAAAACCGCTAAAATTCCTCGAGAAATTTCTGAATTCATCGGGTGGAATGAATCGGTTCCTTCGCTTTGCAAAATTTACTGTAAGCTCTCCGAGTTCGTCCCTAAATAATTCTCAGGAATACATTTTTCATTCTCAACAACCCTCTTTTCCCCATTTTAATAGTTTATTTGACAAAAAAAAAAACGCTGGATTCCTCAGAAAAAAAATTCAGAATTCACCGCGTGGAATGAATCAGTTCCCTGCAAAATTTATTGCGAACTTCCGAGTTCGTTTCTGGAGGATTCCCCAGAAGGAAGTTCACCTTCTGCGTCTCGTCTTTACCCTAATCCTCCAATTCCTAGACTGAATCTCTCTCTCTCTCTCTCTCTTGCACACCAACGACCTTTTAAAGCTTCCGAATTCAAACTTCCTCAGTTACATGAAACGAAAACAGAATACGGTGGAAGCACTTGGCATAATTACGTGGTGGTGGTAGTGTCCGGAACATATAGGGGGAAAAGGCTGTTGTGAAAAATAATTGTTTATTAAAAAGAAGAAGAAAAAAAATAAGAATACTTATAGATGTTGGATTGTCGGTGGGTTTATAAGAGAAGGTGGGAGGGCGAAAAAATACAAGCGCCCAGGTGTTTCTGGGAGCATTTTACGAGTCCTGCTCGCATTCCTGATTTTACCCTTCGCCTTCAGGGAAAGAAGGAGAGGGGGGAGGGGGGTATCCCCCCCCATTTTTCGAGTTTTCATATTTCTTGAAGAAAAAAAAAAGTAATGTGAGCAAAGGAAAAAAATGTATCCTTGTGGTGGTGGTGGTGGTGGTGGTGGGAGGAAATTTTCTGAATGAAAACCCGGCCTCACGTTTTTTTTATACAGGGTGAACCTGAATAAAGACTGCGGACCGATTGTTTTCCATCAGAGGAATTTTTCTCAACAGCTGGGAAAAGCGTGTCGAATTGCGTGAATTCCATTCAAAACGCGTTCCAGTTCATCTTGGCCTTCGCTGTATGATGTATAAAAAAAAAAAAAAATACATGAATAATGTATATTTGCGGACTATCTATTGAATTAATGTCCCGTGCGATTCTGCGAAGTTACCTGCAGTGGATTCAGGTGTTGTTGGGCGGAGTGTATTTTTGCTTCAGGTACACCCTGTAAAAAAAATAAAAATATTTCTTTTTGTTGCTCTTTTCTGGGCTCGCCTCCGAACATCTTGCGGGTCGGTCGAAAAATCGAGGCCGGTTTTACGACGGTCTGGGAATATAACCAGTGGAATTCCTCCTTCTTCTCCTGTTGATGATGAGTGCCTTTTTCTGAAAACAATATCATTCGTGTGCTTTCTTTTTCTTTTTTGGCTGACTTCCGAGAGTATTGTTGCCTATATATAAATATATATATATATTTATTTATATATGTGTGTGTGTGTAGCTGAAGCTTTGACCCTCGTTGTTCGGATTTCAAAAATTCTCGGGGGATTTTCCTTTTGTGGGATTAAGTTTTGGTTCTTATGGTCGAGATACTCGAGGGATATTTCGAGAGTTGTTGTGAGGGATGAATATGTATAAGAAGGAGTCATTCATCCTGTTGGTTAGATTCCTTTTTCCGTGCGAATTTACTTAGTTTGAATTGTCTGGTGCAGTATTTTATTTTTCGTGAGAATGAGGCATCGGAATTTCGATGCTAAATCGTGGTATTCTATCTTTAAAGAAAATGTAAGCCCTTGAAATGCGTTCACAACTTGAAATTATATCGGAGCACTCGTGGAATTAGTTGGACCCTATTTTCAGAGACCAAATTTTATTCATGTTTTGCCGAAGAAATAATGAATCGAATCACACGAGCAGGTTAAAGTAACTTGTAAAAGTTGAGTTCTATTTTTAGAGTTGCATCAGGGAACATTTGGTCGATAAGATTCAAATTACTGACTTCACAGAATAGCGTTTGATTTCAAAAATTCGAGATGGTTGCGAGTTTGACCAAACCTGTTCAGCTTTTCTGCAATTTGTTGTCCTATCTTTCGAAAGAACTTGTGAGTTGAGTATCATAAACAAAATTTTATTGTATAATACTGGTGCAACTGAACAAACACACGAGGTGAGAAATATATCCTGATCTAACCCGGAAAGATATTTTCAGCCTATCCTCCTTCCTATCTCAACACAGAATACACTCTGAATCTATTAAATGGACATTCCCCATTTAAGTAGATTCTGGCAACAGCACAATATTTCCACACAATATTCAACACAAACCCCACCCATGGAAATGGGGGAAAAGAAGGTCAGATATGATAAATGAAATCTGCCTGGTTAAGAGTATAGAATACTCATCAAATGAAAATACAAGAGGGAAATAATTCTTTCATTTCATGAAAGAATATATTTGGGACCAAAGGGATAAAATTGGTGGATGTGGTTCACTCCACCAGCCCATCACTTCTCGTGAATAGCAACGCATCCAGATTTTTGCAGTGTTGCACATTTTTTATTAATTCTAAATCTCTGACAAATTAATGAGGCAGTGGGAAAGGGGAATACATAAAGTATTTCCCTTTTCCAGGATAACAAATTTTAAAAATATTTACCATAGGTATTTAAAATATTTGATATATAAAATATTTCGAAGGACTCAAAAGTGAGAGCCCTGAAATTGAAATTGGCTCTCAGCTCTGGTAATAAATTTATTTATAGCAGTGCACTTGAAATGGAAGATTGAGGCGGCTTTTTCTTTCCAGGATCAATTGTATAGTGAAAAATACAGCAAATAATTATAGTAGATTAAAAAATTAATCTAAAAAACCATGTTTTTCAAGTAAGACTAAAAAACAAAAAAAAATTTAGTAAATTAAAAATTAATCTAAAAAACCACGTTTTAAAAAAATATTCCTATAATTTCTCTTTTCACAAAAGATTGCATTGTCATCAGTTTCTAAGCTATCCTGAAAGTTTCAGCTTGCTAGCTAGTCGGGAAGTGAGCAAAATTTGAGTTGAAAAATTTGATCCAGACAAACAAATGGACAAGAAAGCAAGTTAATAAAAACGTGTTAATTAAAATGTCCGCGGACGGCATGAATTATATTTCCAAAAATTCTCAGAATTAAAAAAAAAATTTTTGAAATTTGTTATTGGTTGTTTTCCCCGAATTGATTTCCAATCTTGAATACTTTGGAAAATTGTTGCACTTTTCTTTAATTTTATTCTAGCTTTGTTAAAGTTAGACCGGAAAGCTGGATATTGCCTATAGAAAAATTCATTGAAAAACAACGCAAAAAATTATTTAAAAAGTCTGGAATATCTCTGAAAGATGACACATTACTTTTTTAAGCCACGCGAAAATTCTCGAGCGTCATGCAAAATTGTACCCGTGTTTATTTTATTCAAACACAAATACGGGGATCGTATCGACGCATTTGAAAATTACGCAAATGGCATCATTCGAAAGGAAATTGCGAAGACCTTCGAATTGATTTGATTTTTTCGTTTTTCATTTTCATGAATTCAGGAAGTATTTTCGTTTGAAAATTCTTCGGCTGTTTTTTTTTGGTCCGCTCTCCACGCAATTGGAAACTTAAGCTTGCTGAATTCAAGAGCTTTATTTCTGCAGGCAGTTTTGAACCTTTCAAGAGTTTTTTTGCATCAGTTGTATTCAATTTAATTTTTTTTTGCAGACATGGTGACCAACACAGTGACGACAGCAGAAAAGGGCACAGTGTCGTTGTTGCAGCAGTATTTCCCCGACCACGGCCCAGCTTGCGAAGCCGCCACCAAGCAATTGTTCGCGGAAGTGCTGCGAGAGTTGTCGGTGTCGTCATCAGCGCCGCTGTCGACGGACGCCCTCTCCGCCGCCGTCGGCAACTTCTTCGACGACGTGTTCCCTATAGTGTACTACAAGATCGACGCGAGTCGGGAACTGAGTCCGGGCTACAGGGAATGTTTGCGGAGAGAGCGGCGGCAATTGGCGCCGTTTGGCGCCATTCCGGACCTGCAGGCGAAAGTGGTGGCCGAGGCGGCGGTGGCTATACGAGCCCTGGCGGCGGCGGTGGATGTGTTGCTGGAGGCCGTGGTTGCCGCGTCGGCGGGCACGGGAAAAGGACGGGGTTGCGAGGTGGCGGTGGCGAGGTTGACGTCGTGTCAGGTCTGCGCGGGGTTCGAGCCCTGGTCCGGGCAGAACAAGGCCTGCGGGGACTTTTGCATGAATGTCTTCAGGTGAGCTTTGAGAATGACTTTTTCTATACTTAATTTAATAATAATAATAATAATACTGTATCATCAATGTAGAGGGTTAACTTTTTAGAGGCTGTTTGAAAATAACTTACTTTAACATAAATATGAATAAGTTCACTGGTGGATCACAAATTGAAGAATAAAGTAAAGTTCGAATTTTTGAGAAATAAGACAGAATCAGCCTGGGACTAGGCCGGGAATCCTTGTAAGATTTCCTATTTAAAATGTTTTCCAAATGTATTTCGAAATTTTCCCAACAAATATTTGAACACACAAAGACAAATTTTTGTACCCACAACAACTCAACAGAACTCTTCCTTAAATTCAGAATAATTTCGCAGCACATTTGATTATTCCAAAAGTACGAATATTCACTTTGATTTCAATCTGGCAAAACATGGGGAAAAAAGATGATTTTTAACACATTTTTATTAACTCGCTTTCTTGTCCGTTTGTTTGTCTGGATCAAATTTTGCAACTCAAATTTCGCTCACTTCCCGACTAGCTAGCAAGCTGAAACTTACCACATTTAAGGTTATTTTTTGCTTTTTGAAAATGTGGTTTTTTAGATTAATTTTTTAATCTACTAAATTTTTCGCTGTTGATAATATTTGCTTTGCAGTGCACAAGTTGCGCATTTCAAGATTCACAAAAATCAGGATTCATCAGATTAAATATCAGGTGGAGCACGTTGAAATGGTCTGTTCGTGTATTTTTTTTCGGAGCATTTTTTCAAGTTTCTGAACTAAACGACGAGAAGGAAAAATAGCTCTGTGCGGGAATTCTTATTATCTGGTCTTTCTCCGTCTATTTTCGTGTTGCATCGTCTTCAATAATTTTAAGCTCGCCTTTTTTTTGTTGCTGGAAGCAGAATTCTTTGAAATGGAAGGATCATTTGCAAGTTTGCATCACGCAAGCTTTGAAGCTTTGTGAACAAAGGAAATGCTAATTTCTAGACATCTTTTTATAGGAGTGGCCTGAGTGCTGCTCTAGAGTCCTTAAGAAGGCAACCCATATGTTGGGCAAGCATGCCTTGCATTAATTATTAAACATAAAGTCCTAGAAATAATTTCCTCCTCCTTAAAATTGCAGTGCCAGGTACTTCCTGGTCTACGACTCAGGATTCCTAATCTATTAAAGGTGTTTTCTGTAGAAACTAATGAAGGTTGAATATCTCTGAGTATATAAGCAGCTCATGTTTAATCAGATCATCATCACCATTAGTAGTTGACTTGCTGAGTTATTCGTTAACCAATTTATCTTAGCTGAGAGAAGAGTTTGCTGAGTTGTTCATCAATTACCTTTGTGAAATACATTCATCCTGTTACCTTAGGAATTCCTACAATAAGGAATTCCCAGTCCTGTCCCAGACTGATCCTTGTGCGTTCATTGCAACGCTTGACATCAACTTATATTGCAGTGACATCTGTCTCCAATACCATACTTATTTATAGAAATGCAGACACATTTTCAGCAATTGGTTTTCTGCTGAAAATCATTGCTTCATTTTTAAAACTTTTACAAAATCAGAAAATCCAAAAAAGGCAATTTTCAATCACCTGCTTTTGTAGGATTGTAAGAAAAATTTTCAAATTGCCGCCCAATTTTTAAAAATTCAGTTCAAATGACAGTGCAAAACTTTTTATAGTTATTTTGATAAACTTATAAAAATCGGATAAGTTTTCAAACTCGATGATTATTCACGCCCTTCATTTACATCTTTAAAAATATATGTCCACATTTTTCCTGGATATTTATTCCAATAATTTTTTGAATTTTTCAAATTTGCGACGCTTATTTCTGCGAATACCTGAATAAGTGACTGGAATATTTTGCACCACAGCACCGCATTTACAAGCCTGGGGTTACCTCGAATAACGTATCCAATGAAGTAAGGTCGTGTTTTTGTGCCTGGAAGTATGAAAAAAAAATACAAAATAGATGTTTTCGCGAGTTTGTGGTACCTCGGTCACGTTCGTGGTAAGTCACGAAGAGACGTGTTCGTGCTACGGTGATTATGCCTGAGTTTAGATGAACGAACCGTCAAGTTTAAAAAAAAAGAAAAAGGAAGAAATCCAGGCAAGTATTTACTCACTGGTGGTGCTTTTTATTCATTTGGATTTTAGTTCGGTTCGACGTCGTCGTGATTCTAGATCTAAAGATATATTAATTATTTTCGAGAGTATTACCCTTTTTTCTCTTGTTGTTGTTGTGATGGAGTAGAGTTATTCGAGGGATTTGCATGAGTGCGGTCGAGGATATGTTGATTGGAAACGTTTTTGTGATTTTTAAAAGATATTTTTTGATGCGGATGGAATAATTTGGCTTTTAATGAAGCTGATGTTCGATTTTGTTTCAAATTCGCAACGTCACTCAACAAGGAATTTCGTCATGAGATTTGGAAAAGAGTAATTGTAGGATAATGTCATCTGCAAGATTTTCATCCAACATTTTTACTTTTCTGTAAATTTTGAAGCATTTTCAGTTGAAGCTGATCAGTTGGAAAGGTTTTTAACGCAAGGTTCCCAAAGCATAATTCAGACGGGGAATTGAAAAAAAATCGACTAAGCGAGGTTCAAATTATCCCAGGTTCAACTCTAAATTTTCCATTTAAATTTTAATGAAGCTGATGCTCGATTTTGTTTGAAATTCGCAACGTCACTCAACGAGGATTTTCTTCATGAGATTAAAAAAAAGATTAATTGGAGGATTATGTCATCCGCAAGATTTTAATCGAACATTTTTACTTTTTTTTCAGGCTTATTTTATCTTGTAGGGACTTTTTCTCTAAATTTTGAAGCATTTCTCGTTGAAGCTGATCAGTTGGAAAGGCTTTTAATGCAAGGTTCCCAAAGTATAATTCGGACGTTGATATAAAAAAATCAACTTAGGGAGGTTTGGATTATCCGAGGTTCAACTTTAATTTTTAATGAAGCTGATGTTCGATTTTGTTTCAATTTCGTAACATCACTCCACGAAGAATTTCGTAATGAGATTTAGAAAATAGTACATTAATTGTATGATTATTTCATCCGCACGATTTTCATCCAAATTTATTCCTTTTCTGTAAAATTTGAAGCATTTTCAATTGAAGCTGATCATTTGAAAAGATTTTTAATGCAAGGTTCCTGAAGTATAATTCGGACGGGGAATTGAAAAAAAAAATCGACTAAGGGAGGTTCGAATCATCCCATAGGTTCAGCTGTAATTTTTTCCATCCTGAAAAAGAATGATCAAAATTTTCAATTTAATTTTTTCTTCAAAAGGGGCTGTTTGGCACCATGGACAGCACTGGAGTCGTCCTGGATCCGCGTGGCCGACGGGTTCGCGTCATTCGCCGAGGCGGCGTCGAGTTCGGAACGCGCGTCCGCGTTTTCCACGTCCGACGCTTTGTTCGCGTCCTCGTCGTCGGCTTTGGCGGATTCCTCGTCGTCAGCAGCGGTGTCGACAGCGTTGGCCAAGTCTCGACAGGCAGAGGAGATGGACAAAGAAGTGCGCGCGGCGCGGATCGACCCGCAAGCCGCCCTAAAGGACTTTGACCTCAAAGTCGCCAAAGCCTTGCACCTGGCCATTCAACAGGGCCTAGTGCTTGGGGAACAGGTTCGCATTTTATTTTTTTTTCTTCATTTTTTCCCCCCTTGCACTGACCCCAATCCCTTTTGTTTTTTATTGTTGTTCATTTTTGAAGACTTCAGAAACGATCTTCATTTCTACTTGTGAATTATGTCGAAACTTGTCGAGGCAAAGCTCACAAAGAATGAAGTTCAAATTTTTGAGGAATGAATATTGAACAATGAAATGTTAGATCGAAATAATCAAAGACACAATCTGCCGGGGAACTCAGCAGTTATCCCAAAGAGAAAAACGATAAAGATAATATTTTCTGGAGATTTATATTGGGTACAATGGACCACAATATAAGTTGATGTTGAGAAGTTCAAGAAATAAAACAAATGAATCAGTCTGGGACTGGACCGGAATTCTTATTTGAATTCCTTCTTAAAATTGTAGGAATAATATATTTCAAGCACGAGAGTAAAATGACTTGACGAGCTCGGGCTTGGAATAAACTTGAGTAATCTCTGGCACACAACTAAATTGAATCTGAGAGTGTTCTTGTAAAGGAAAACGGCTTATATTAACAATCACATCACAAACCTTCACAAGGTTTTAATGTAGAATCAAGAACATGAAAAGCTATTGTCGAGGATGCCGCGGTGCCAGGATGTTCCTGGTACTGTGATTTTGAGGAGGGGGGAAACATATCTAAGAATTAGGTACACTAGAGTATTTTATTATACGCGGCGTGCATGCCCAACAATATTTGATAAATTCACACTCAGAGAGAAATCGATCAATTTGCCGCAAACCAAGAACAAAGATTGTGTAGAAAACGAGGATAAAATGGACAAACTCGCAATTATTGCGCAATTGGGAAATCCCAAGGGATTTTCCGGTTGCAGAGTATTTGTTGAAATAACTGGATAAAAAAAATTGTATATTAAAAGGAGTGGGACGACAGTAGTTTTAATCCGGTATGTTCTCTGGCGTGGGACGACTATACCCTACAGAAACGAATATCCAAAATACAGAAACAGGAAACTGATTGGAATCAAAATGCGCGAATAATCGTGTTTCTTTATTTTTCAAAGAATGAGATTCGAAACGATTACAGTATCGAAAAAGACAAACAGGGAACTGCTTCATATTCAAATGCGGAAATAATGTATTTCTTCTTATTTAAAGGAATGCGATGCAATGAAAAAATTAATAGGTTTTTCTTAAATCGGATTCACCAACAGATGGCGATCCAAGTGCCGACTTCATTTAAATCGATCTGTTTTCTAGTTTTTCGCTTTCAACGGGTGTGATTTCTTTTTTCTGTGGTGATATTAATTTGTTGAGGAACTCGTATTGGTAATTGTAAAAAAAAGAGTCGGAATCTCTCGAGATTCAAATTATGTAATACAGAAAAAATGCATTAGAACAAACTCACAGGGGCCTGTGGAAAAAATTCGTTGTGATGAAAAATCCATTGTCAGGATACTCGTTGTTTTCTTTAATTTTGGACTGAATTGCTTCCACAGCAGGTGCATGAGGGCTTTTAATAATTTTCAACTCATTTCGGTAAATTGCTTTGTTGCGAAAAAAATCAAATAACCTCTCATTCTAGCCTGCCACGCTTCAAAAATTCTAAAAAATGTCTTGTCTGATATTTTGAAGATATAAAATGAAAAATGTGTAACTAGAGCACTTATGTTCATTCAAATTTTTAATTTTTTCTTTTCAAAGTGGAGCAAAATTATTTCAAGCTTGCAGTTCATTTGGAAGACTGCCGAAATTAATTAATTCTCAAATGAAGCTAGGCAATAAATTCTGAAAAGAACATTTCGCTGCATTTTTTCGGCAATACAGTACTAAGTTTTCTGCCGAAAATGCCTAAACTTTCTTATTTTTACATGAACTTTTAATGCTGCAAAATTTATACTTTGCCATTTCTCTGTCAAATCGCGAATATTCCTATGGCCCATGCGCAAATTTAAGGTGAACAAGATGTATTATGCAACATTACTGAGATTCCAGGTGAAAATAAAGTTTGTTAAGAACACATGACGTGGTTCCTGTGAGAAAATTGCTGGGCCAGGTTAAAAAAAAATCTTCTTTACGTATACTGTAATACTTTATAAACAGAATTTTAAATTACGCATACGTCACGTTTGTCGAAATACGCGGTGCATTCGAAACGAATATAAAAAAAGCCAAGCAGGAAACTGCTTCATGAGCAAATCATAACGGTTAGATGATGCGAAAATAATTTTTATTCTTTATTTGAAAGACTGCGATGCGATATGGAAAACAAATCATGATTAACTTCGAATAGGATTCACCGCCAGATGGCAATTCAAGTGCCGAGTTTATCAATTTAAAGTTGATGACGAGCAGCGTCATCTAGTTTTTTTTTCGTTTTTAACAGATGATTCCCTTTCCTGTGGCGGTATTAACTCGCTGAGGAACTCGTGTTAATTAATAATTGAAGCAAATATGAGTCGTCGTTATCTCCCGCGAACCAAATTTGCAAAAATAAAACCATGTTTAATCTCTAACACTCCTGGGAAAGGAACGGAAAAATGTATGACTTGAAAATTAGCGTCTCTCACCGGGACTCCAAAAAAAAATAATAATAACGGGAATTTTTCTCTTCATTCCCTTTGCGAACGGTTACTTCATTTCTGGTTTGATAAACTTGGTGCAACGAAAAGAAACTGTTTCGCAGAATTTCTTTCCACGCCAAACTCATATTTTCAAAGGCGGCCAGAACATTGACAAAGCATTTTCGCTCTCGCCTCGGGGAAATAATCCCCTTTATTTGCTCAACACCGAACGAAACGAAACGAAACGAACGAACGAACGTCGCTGCAAAGGCAACAAAAGTTTTTTTTTTTCCGAAAGGAAAAAAAGTAGCTCTTTTTTATATTCTCTTCGTCTCATAAAGTGAGGAAAAGGAAGCAAATCCGCTGCAAATATCCCTAGAGCAAACACGGATGGAGAAGTATGAAATATTCCCGCGGCACCGAAACAAAGAAACGAGAGCTTCGTGCAAAATAAAAAAAAAGAGAGAAGAGAACCAACAGATTAAAGTGTGAGATGCAAATGTCGACTATTATGTGCGAAATATTTTCCGCGTCGGGATGATGATGTGACTGGGGTTTTTTCTTCTTTTTTTTTAAAATCAAAATGATGCTGGGGGATTTTGAAAAGTCTCTATTACTTCGCATGCACTTCGACTTCTGAGGTCGAAAAATACTAGATTTATTGTACTCTTTTATTTTTTCACCTCGAAATGATGATTTTAATTTCATTTTCAATTTATTAGTTTAATGGCATACTTGAAAAAATTTTAGCAGCTGCTGAAGTGCTTTCTGAGAATTGCCTGAATTTTACGTCCGATGTCTGGATAGGGTGTGGAATTGTTCATCCAATTAATATTTATTCTTGGAATTTCCATTCAATTATTTTCTGTCTCACGTTTTACAAAGAAATTTCAGCACTGATCAGTCTGATCAATCACTGTTACAATCGGTTCACATCGTTAATCTAGTTTTGCAATCGTGAAGATCGAAAACCGAGGTTTGTCAAGGAACACAAGAGTAAGCGAATTTTCTCAAATGAGCTTTATGTTTATATTTCAACATTTTTTCCAATTTCTTAGTGATACTAGTAAAAATAATGCATAGGTTAAATTATTAATTACCTTTAAATCCCTCGGCAGTTCATGAAATTTTCAATAAACTTTCGTATTTCAATTTTAAGACATTTTTGGAATGTTCAGAAGTTTTTGGTGCTTCTCGACGCGATTAAATAAAAATTCACGAAGATCCTGCGCATTTTTTTTCTATTTGCGGCTAATATAGTATTTTATTTGCTGTGGTCAAATAACAGAAGGGCAAGAAAAAATAAAAACTGATGAGAAGCTGTTTTCACGTGACGCACGATATGTGTGTTTGTCTTCTCAAGTCGTCGACGTCGTCGGCTATTCAGTTCTGATTTGAAAATAGACCAAGTGTCACCTTCTCGCGAAGAATGACGTGGAAATGAGAATGAGATTGCTTTAGTCTTGCCCGGGTTGCTTCTCAATTTTTTTTTTTGAGTCCATCAGTAATGTGAGTCCATCGCCGGCAGGGTATAATACACCTAAATCCATGAATGAGCGATTCAAAAAATATTTTAGCTTTCAGTGTTCTGTCTTTGAGAAAATAGAAAAGCTTCGCATGGTTCCAGAAAACCGTTCATTTTGGTTCATTATATGGAAAGAGTTCGAATTATAGTGACTGAAGCTGAATAATCAGGGCACGGTAAACTGATTTTGTTAGTGACTCGGGCGACACCTGTCTGACGCTACGGAAAGTAACGTCGTGTGTTGGAAAGTTCAGAGCATTCTCCTTTTATTGAGGCTTTTGTGAAACTACACCTTCCTTTCGTGATAGTTTTTCGTGATTTTCAAATCCTTCATTTATTATTTCTCAATTTTTATTTATTACCTCGCTCAATCAATGCGAGGTAATTGATTCAGGCGACATCTTGCTGTCACTCGAAGAGATGAAGCAAGGTGTCGAAGGTTCGAAAAAATTTCGTGTGGCTCGTTTTTGCATTTCAACTTTGTTCTCTGTGATTAATATTTCCAGTTTTATCTTTAGAAAAATAATAAAAAGCTCAGCTGCTTGAGAACTCGTCAGAAACAGCTTCAATTATATGTAAATTTTTTGAGGTCAGTTCGAATAATTTCAAAATGTTGGTTTTGTCACTGCGTAAAGTCGTATACGTTTGTTGAATGTGTAACCAAAAAATGATTTCGTGGCTCTGGGCAAAGGCGTATAATTTCTGCCTCTTGAGTTCCCTTTTTCCAAACCTTTCGGTATTGAACTAGAGAGAAGCACGTTTTCTTTATTTTAATGATTGGCTGAAACCACTTTTTTTTTAAATCGTCCTATCGGCAAATATAGGTGAGTGCCAAATGCGGGAAAGGGCAGTCGAAGAAACGCCGTCGTCGCCGAGCTGAAGTGTGGACAGCAGCGGGGGATTCGCCAGTGTTGCCAATTATTCGAGAGAAGCGATTGGCTGGCGAGAACCGGCTTGTGGACCGACTGGAAACCCTGGCGACGATGCTGTCGAAGCGTCGAGCCTTTTTCTCGACACTGGGTGACGAAGTTTGCGACGAGCTCGCAGTGAGGAAAAGCGACGACAACTGCTGGAACGGAGTCGAAATCGGCAGGTAATTATCCTCTCCTCTCCTCTTTTTTTCTTTGTTCTTTTTTTTACCTGGACGAATGAAAGAAAAAAATTCATGAAAAATATGTTGAATAGTAAACATTTCAGTGCAGAATTCTATTGATTAAGTGCAGGTGCAATTGTTTTTTTTCCAACTGGTCTTTAACTGGAACCTTTCAGTCAAGTGTGTGATGGAAATGAAAATTGTAGATTTGGTCGGAGTTTGTGATGCTAAAGCCTTTATCGACATCTTCGAGAAAACTTTGGGAGGGCTTATTTTTTTCGGATTGTAAATTTGTCAGGGATTGAGGCAATTTATTTTTTTCAGTGATAATTGTAATTTGTCTTAGCGGTCTTGTAGGGTATTTTTTCCATTTTTTGGTAGTCAACGTGATTGAAGACCCCCTCAAAAAATCATACGTTTCCGATTTCCTTCAGAAACCTTTCGTGATTTTAAAGCAATACTTTCAAAACCTAGATTTGTGTTAATTTTAATTTTTGGCTGGCAACTTGATTAAAAATACTCGCAAAAAAAGTCTGCTTTTCCGAATTTGTTTATAGGAACCCCGACAAAAATCTTACACCAAGATTTGTATCCCAATGTTCCTGATTCCCCCCCCCCCTCGAAATACAAATGAAGCAAAAATAGGGAAATAGATCGAGAGAGAGAGAGAGGGAGAGAGAAGATCGTGGTTTATTGTCGTCGCAAGGAAAACAAGAGTCGGTTGTTTCTTGAAATTTCGTGGCAATCATTCTTAATGAAGATTTGTATCCCAAATATATATATATATATTTTTTTGGTTGGCAACTTGATTGAAAATCCTCGCAAAAAATTATATTTTTCCGAATTCGTTTATAAGAACCCTAGCCATCATTTTATACCCAGATTTGTATCCCAATTTTTCTGTTCCATCTATGTACACCCTTCGAAATTCAAATGGAGAAAAAATAGATAAATAGAGAGAGGGAGAGAAGGTCATGATTTATTGCTGTCAGAAGTGAAACGGAAGTCGGTTGTTTTTTTAAATTTCGTTGCAATCATTTTTCATCGACATTTGTATCCCAAATACAAATTTTTTTAATATTTTTTTTGGCAACTTGATTAAAAATCCTCGCGAAAAAAAATATGCTTTTCTGAATTTGTTTATAGGAACCCTAACAATAATTTTAAATCAAGATTTGTATCCGAATGTTTCTGATTTTGCGCTCCCTCGAAATACAAATGCAGTAAAAATAGGGAAATAGATCGAGAGAGAGAGAGAGAGGGAGAGAGAAGGTCGACTCGTGATTTATTGTCGTCAGAAGGAAAACGGAAGTCGGTTGTTTATCTCATAGCGACGACGAGCGATGGGCGTGAAATGCGGCGGATATTGGTTTTGGGGTGACGGGCGGAACATTTTGCGCCTTCCGAGAGGCAGCAGGCTTTATACATGTATTTTGTTTCAAATCCCTACTGTGGGGGGGAGGGGTTAAGGGTTACAAGTTCCTCTTCCGTCGGGTTCTTCTGTTGTTTCCTCCTCTTTTTTTTTCCACGACGGAGAGAGAGGGTTCGTTTTTTTTTTCTTTTCTTCACCTGCCTGATGCCTTCTTGCTTCTTCTTATTATAACTGCGATGAAAGCGGAAAACGAATTTGTTGCCAGCTGAGATTGGAGACGATAACTCGGTTCAGTTTCATTGCAGCAGGATTCATTTCTTTTCATTGCAACAGAGACTGTGAGACCTTTTTCTTTTCTTTTTTTTTCTCTTAGAAGTCAATCATGGCTTTCATTTTCTTCCGTTTTTTTCGTGGAGAAAGGACGCATTGGACGGATCAAATTGATATTGCTGAAAGAGATACGCTGGAAATCTAAAATGAATTTGAAAATATTGAATGGAAAAAATCTGACTTTATAGCTTCAAATTAAAGTTCCATTTAATTCAATTTGTGTGATGCATAAAAAAATAATTTTATTTTCTTATTTGTCTCTGCTATGCCCAGTGAAAAATACTTTATTCTGAAAAATAGGCTTTTGTTGTTTAAATAAATAAAATAAAAAATTAATGTACAGATTGAATTTCTCTACAATAACTGTCCTGTTGTATTTTCTTCGTATAACTATTTTTTTTCCTGGTCACGTAGGGTCATCTTTTAATGTTATAGGGATTCTCTACAACGAAAATCTCTCTACAGCGATTTTTTTGGGTCCCTTGAATTTCGTTGTTTTTCTGAAAGCTGAATTCAGCTTCGAAGAGACGATAAACTTAACACGTATCAAAATTGTTTCGACTTCGAAGTTAACATTGTAATTTTCATTATATTTAATTCTTCCGTACATTTTAAATGCGAGTTTACCGAGGAAAGCTTTCTCAATGAAGAATTTCCGTTTTTCTTCTTTTTGTTGAACGGCCAAAATTCAAAATATTCAGGCTTCTCTGGCTCACAATTTCTACTATTCCATCGAATATGAATGAAATTTCCTATGTGTTACATCAAAAATGGAAGAAGTTTTTTGGGCAAGCGTCGATTTTTTGTCAAGCCTTTCTGAAGTTCAGTATTTTTTAAACTAGCTTTTCTGGGTTTTACTTCAAAATATTTTTAGAGGAACGCGGTTTTTGTATGACATATCGGGTCGATCAATTATCGAATTGGCATTCGAGGAAGAAAAATATCCCTCGTTTGCGTAAACAAACGGTACGGAATCCTGGTTTTGATCAATGCCTAAATTTATTGGAAGAGAATGATCGATTAGGCGTCAAGTTCCATCATATATATTTGCTCATTGAGATGATTGATGACGTTTTTGTGCCTTATTTATTTTCCGTTAGCCTCATAAATTTGGTTTTTTTTTTGTGTAGGAAGATGTTGCGTATTCAGGGAAAAATTGAATAATTCGGACACGGAGGCGTTGAAAGGTTTCGTTTTTTTGAAAATAAGTATTTTTGGAGGTATTTTGTGATGGTGGGGACGTGGATTACGATAACTTGAGGTGAAGAGGAAATAGTGATTGATGATGGAACGCTGGGATTATTGTGTCGTCGGTTTTGGGCGCGTCCATCTTATCTCGAATCGTGTTCGAAACTTCTTTCAGGGATTTCGGATTGATTGAACCTGTTGAAAAAAAAAAGGGTAAATTGGGCTAGCTTTTTAAGCAAAAAAAATGTCGATGGGTCTGTCCCCCCATATCTTCTTTTCAAAATTGTTCGCTTGCTTTTCCTGATCTCAAATCTCCCTGATTTAATTGCAATTTAGTCGCAATTTTTTTTATTTAGCGACCGAGAAAGTTTTCGGAAAATCAGTAAAGCGATACCAAAATTATTCCCGTTAAAGAATAAAAAAGAATAAAAAGCGAAGGACTTTTAAAAATTTATGTGCATAAAAGTGATGTACAGTATATTCATAAACATTCTTTTGCAAAAATTTCCATAATGTATCTTTATGCCTTGAATTTTTTAACGGACGCGTTTTTCACTATTGTGTACCTGAATTTCTTTTTCCTTTTGCTCAAAAAAGCTATTCACGAAATATTAATGCGTACGAATGATTTTTTTTTCTTTTTGGAAGTACGGAGTTTGAAATTTCTCAGTTTCAACATCAATTTTCGAAGCTCTCCTATTGATTTTTTTTTATTACTGCTTCGAATAATAATTCTCCTATTTTATTTTGCTGTTGAATGAATGATCAGTAGAAATAATTTGAGGAGAAACTTCACGAATAAATTAGAAAAAGACAAGAAAAACTTGAATGATCAGTAGAAATAATTTGAGGAGAAACTTCACGAATAAATTAAAAAAAGACAAGAAAAACTTCACTATTTTCTTTTTATGAATTTCAGTGAAATTTTAAATCGTACTGACGAAAATTTGTCATTGGCGATTTTCGGGCGTTTCGAGATTCTTTGTTCGCAAAAAATTTTTTTTGCCCCTAATCCCGCAAAGAGAAAATTCTGAGAACAGATAATTCTGGACTAATCCGAATTAAGTATTCCGAATCATGTCTCTTGGAAGCCCTTATTTTCTATTATTCGTCACCCGCGCGTGCGAAACTTCGGAATGCGGGATTGAGAAGACTTTTCACATTCCACGAGATGTAAAAATAAATTTCGATGGATTTCCAAGCACAACGTGATCGTTTCCACGAAAATAGTGGGAATTCTTTGCTCGAAATAAGGTACAGCAGTACTCCGGCTTTATTCTACAAATGGTGAACTGAAAATAGGTCAATTTCGAGTCAGTGTCTCATCCTACATGATTCGATCAATCATGACTTTCAATGTTGGAATTTAGATTGCCAAAGAGTTGGCTTGATTTTATCTTGAACAATTTTAAAATTAGATGGCTTTAGTCGAATAAATTGTTATGATGACTGGTTTAGGGGGCGTTGTATCGGCAGTGTCAGCGTGTACGAGTAATCATTTTTCTTTCCAAAACTTATTTTGCAATATTTTGAGCGAAACATTGAATTGGTCTTCAGGAATATTTTGGGGGGAAAATCAATCGAGGCAGACAATATATGATTTCAGCGTAATTTGTGCCTTATTCCATTATTCAGGTCATTATTTTACAAGGGTTGTCGAAAATTTTTTTCGGAAAATCTATTGCAATTTTTCGAGCGAAAGTATTTTCATGGATTTGAGGAATTATTAAAAAAAAAATTAAGAAATGCAATAGTATTTATTATTTTGGATGATCTGCAACTTTAAATTATTTATAGTTTTAGTTTTCCATGGTTGTCTAATTTTTTCTAAAAATCTATTGCAATTTTCCGAGCGAAAGCATTTTCATAGATTTGAGGAATTATTTTTAAAAAAATTCAGAAATAGTATTTTTTAAAAACCTACTAGACGTCGAAATTTAATAAACATCAAAATCAAGAGGTACCAACAGATTAAAAAAGTCCTTTAGATAACGTAAAAAACTCGATTTTATAAGCGAGCCAAAACAGTTTTGTATAGTTCCCAGAGAATACATGATTTTGAAAATTTTTCCTTGAGCTATTCTGTACAGTATCTCAAATTTTTTTTTATCTAAGGCACATCATGAAAGTTATTCCTGAAATTCGATGCGTACACTTTTCGATCATATGGTGAGGAGGAAATTTTTGAAAAATTGTATCCACAGTATTTTATTTTAGAAAATTGATTGATGACATTTTTTTCTTGTTTATTTATTTTTTGAAGATACACGAGTCCAGTGGTGGACATTGGCCCGATTGCGCAGAAGTCCAATCCCGAATTCGACTCAAGTTTGCCGTCTCCAGCTGAGGACGTTGTCGCAAATTTGTCTGCCCGCATGGACAAAGCTGCCAATGTTAGTATGACCTTTTTCCATTCCCACGAAACAAAGAACATAAAATGACACACTAGCTGCCTGCTGCTGGTTTTGTCTGTACAGCACAATAAGCTCCTGTTTGAGCTCAAAATCATCCTTCAGCGTCGTTCTCCCGTGTATTTCCTTTACATATTTAAAAAAAAAAAACCACTCGGAGGGTTGTTGGTCTTTCTATCGACCAAACCGGGATTTAAAGTGTTTCTTTTTTTATGCACAGAGCATTTTCAAACTAAAGGTTCTTGTCGAGTTGGTGAAATTGGGGTCATTATTCATCGGGTCGAAACGTGGTTTTTACTGTCTGAGGGATCCGACCGACCAGAAATGCTTGTAATTCCTGTCTCGACATGGACTCCGTGGTTTTCATCATATCTTCCTTCTCTATATGACATTCTTTTCTTCATATGAGAGCAAAATTGTTGCGTTTCACTTTGAAAAATAGATGCGTGGAATTATCCACGCATCTGAATAAGATGTATGACTGTGCAAAATTGAAGCCACTCATCGGTAGTTACTGAAATTTTCATGAGTTCATTTTTATCTCTTTACACCTTAGCTATAGAGGGTTCCTTGTAATTTTTTTTGCATCACTTGGGTTATTTCGTTTTCATTATTTATATTTTTTTATTATTATTAATATTACTTTGAATTAAGTCTGCATCGATTCGGTTTTCATTTTTTTTTTCAAGCACGCTTTACAGACTGCAAAAAAAGCTCCATTGAGGTACTCGTGAATCGATGTGAATAATATTTGCGAAAAATTGACAGATTTTTTGCTTCCGAATGATCATGTGCTGAAGCTTTTAAATAGTTTATCCTCGTGCAAATTCGCAAAAAATTATACTTTTCCCCGAGTGTCGGAAATCTTTGTAAGCATACGAAAATAATATTTTAAATCTGTAATTTTTGGTGATGAAAAAAAGCCGTTATACATTAATCCCACGAAACAAAGAACATAAAATGACACACTGCCTGCTGCTGGTTTTGTCTGTATAGCACAATAAGCTCCTGTTTGAGCTCAAAATCATCCTTCAGCGTCGTTCTCCCGTGTATTTCCTTTGCATATTTGAAGCTTTTAAAAAGAAAAAAAAAAAACACTACTCGGAGGGTTGTTGGTCTTTCTATCGACCAAACCGGGATTTAAAGTGTTTCTTTTTTTATGCACAGAGCATTTTCAAACTAAAGGTTCTTGTCGAGTTGGTGAAATTGGGGCCATTATTCATCGGGTCGAAACGTGGTTTTTACTGTCTGAGGGATCCGACCGACCAGAAATGCTTGTAATTCCTGTCTCGACAAGGACTCCGTGGTTTTCATCATATCTTCCTTCTCTATATGACATTCTTTTCTTCATATGAGAGCAAAATTGTTGCGTTTCACTTTGAAAAATAGATGGTGGAATTATCCACGCATCTGAATAAGATGTATGACTGTGCAAAATTGGAGCCACTCATTGGTAGTTTTTTGAAATTTTTATGAGTTCATTTTTATCTCTTTACACCTTAGCTTGCGGGTTCTTTGTAATTTTTTTGCATCACTTGGGTTATTTCGTTTTCATTATTCATATTTTATTATTATTATTAATATTACTTTGAATTAAGTCTGCATCGATTCGGTATTCATTTTTTTTTCAAGCACGCTTTACAGACTGCAAAAAAGCTCCATTGAGGTACTCGTGAATCGATGTGAATAATATTTGCGAAAAATTGACAGATTTTTTGCTTCATGTGCTGAAGCTTTTAAAGTCAAATAGGAGCACGTTTAAGCGTTTTTTAATATGAAAAGGGGCTCACAGCCTTTAGAAACATTCGTATGCTTTTATTATAAAATTTAGACATTAAAAACCACTACTTTTTTTCGGCAATATGTAATCTTCGATTCTGCGCAGCTGATGGTTGAATAAATCCTCTATTTCTTCAATTTTTTTAAAAATCGGATGCTCAGTGTAAAAGTGGTTCCTGAAATTTTGATGCAGAAAGTTTCGATGTGATTTGTTTTAACGAAAATATTTTGAATGTTCTTTGCTATTGAAAAAAATTTAATTTCGAGGCACGAACAGCAGCAACGACGAACTTTTTTTTTCAAATTATTGCTCTTAGTTGCAGTTATTTATTTTTTTGGCACTAATTTCTGTTGCTGGATTTTTTGGTTGACCTTTTTGTTTCGTTTCTCTTTTGTTTTTTTCCGTTATGCGTCCGCATGGATTTTTTCCCCCATATTGGACCACGTCACCGTACGTTGGAACACCTCGCCTTTTGTTTGCTTCCTCCTCCTTCTCCGCAACCGGAAACGAATTTAAAAAAAAAAAAAAACACCGGAATAAGGAAATTTCCCGGTCACGCTACTTGAAACTGAGTCTGTCTTCGTCGTCGACGTCTTTGCAAACCGCGGACGCCCGTGCTTTCCGCTCGGGCCCGTCGTCACTGCCGCTGTCGTCGTCGTTGCTGGACCAGGACGCCGTTTCACTGGCGGCGGACGCCCGAGGCGGCTCTGGCAGTGGGCGCCTGGATGCCGCCGGCGCGGACGGCGACCCGTTCCACCAACTCGGGCCCGGGGTGGATGACGAGGACAGGTACGCCTGGACAGACGGGGACCAGGGTTCCGGGTCCGGACATCCGGAAGAAGGCGGCGATCCTGCTGAGAGGAGAAGACCGCAATGGAGTGAGTTGTATATATATATATATATGTTTACTGTGTATAATATATTTTTTAATGGTGAAAAGAACAACAAGAATTTAAATTTGGCGATAAATGAAAGGAAAATTAAACGCAGAATTGCATTGAAAAAATTCACCTATTTTTCAAATGATAAATTTGTTAATGGTGAAAAGAAGAACAAGAATTTAAATTAGGCGATAAATGAAAGGAAAATTAAACGCAGAATTGCATTGAAAAAATTCACCTATTTTTCAAATGATCAATTTTTTAATGGTGAAAAGAAGAACAAGAATTTAAATTAGGCGATAAATAAAAGGAAAATTAAACGCAGAATTGCATTGAAAGAATTCACCTATTTTTCAAATGATCAATTTTTTAATGGTGAAAAGAAGAACAAGAATTTAAATTAGGCGATAAATGAAAGGAAAATTAAACGCAGAATTGCATTGAAAAAATTATCCTCTTTTTCAAATGATCAATTTTTCGAAATTCAAGGAGGGCCACCGAATTTTCAAAGATCATGATTTGTATCATGCACAAAATATATTAATACAGAATGAGTCAATGAAATTGGCTTGTCACTGAACTGAAAAATACACTGCTAAAATTACAATTGTTTTTTAAATGATGAAAAAACGAAGAAAAATTGGAATTAGGCGAGAAATGAAATGAAAATTAAACGCAGAATTGCATTAAAAAATGCAACTATTTTTCAAATAATCAATCTTTCGAAATTCAAGAAGGGCCGCCGAATTTTTGAACATCATGATTTGTATCATACACTATATACATAAATACAGAATGAGTCAATGAAATGGCTTGTCACTGAACTGAAAAATACACTGCTAAAAATACAATAGTTTTTTAAATGATGAAAAAAAGAAGAAAAATTGGAATTAGGCGAGAAATGAAATGAAAATTAAACGCAGAATTGCATTTTTTTAAATTCGACTTTTTTTCAAATGATCAATTTTTCGAAATTCAAGAAGGGCCGCCGAATTTTTGAACATCATGATTTGTATCATACACTATATACATAAATACAGAATGAGTCAAGGAAATGGCTTGTCACTGAACTGAAAAATACACTGCTAAAAATACAATAGTTGTTTAAATGATGAAAAAAGAAGAAAATTGAAATTAGGGGAGAAATGAGAAAATGAAATGCAAAATTTGAATTTCTTAAAATACATCTATTTTTCAAATGATCATTTTTGCAAAATTTAAAGAGGACCACCGAATTCGTTGCCCTAAGAAGAAAACACAAGATTCAATAGCATAAAATATCATGTGGTTATATTGAATGCCTGTCACTGGACAAGAAACAAAAATTTCTAGCAGAATTCCACAAAAAAATATTCCCCAATTTAAAAAAATAATTTTGCGCAAGAATAAATTTATCATATTTTTGAGTATTCATTTTTCGGTCGTTGGCCAAAGTTTTCCACGTGCACACAAAATTTTGCGTAGACGGAGTGACTATAAAAATAAAGGCTTGTTGCTTTAGATTAGCGGAAAAAAGAACAAGTGTAATTTTTCATTTATTCATTTTTATTTTACCTCTAGAAAAAATGTCGCACCCATTCGACGCATCCTGCTTAAAACTTCACAGTCTCTCGACTTGGTGTCAAGAAAAGAATCCTGTTGCTTCACCTTCGCAGAAAGATAAATTTATTTTGCTTTTGTTGCCCTTTTTCCCCTCTTATATTTAACTGTGTGCATTATAAAAAAAAATTGATCATCTCTTGATTTTTGCAAGAAAATCTTGCAACTTGGCGCTGGGGCTCATTTTTAAGGAATGTGGTGCTTCAGTAGATTATACAAACATGAGATGGGAAACGGATTCTGATCCCGTTTTAGAATTTGAAATATTGCAAGAACAGCTTCCTCTGAACTTTGGATTTCACTTTATATCAAGCCTGAATTAATTGTTTCGGCTTCGTCCCGTGGATATTCAAGTGTTACATTCGTAAATTTAACCAATTCATTCCTGGTTTACCCTGAGTAAATAAAGGCGTACTTATCCTGAAATAAAAATGAGTTCAGGAATGTTTCATATGTTTTTGTAAAAAAAATATTACTGAATATAATAAACGGATATTATTCTTTGTTTATTATCTGACAGTCGTTGCATCATTTGGAATCTTTTCGCTGCTTTTTTCTGGATGCTTTGATACATTGGAAGGATATTTTTCTGAAATTATCTTTGAAAGATCCCGGTTTTCCAGTGAGAATCTTCAAAAAACTGTGGCATGATCAATGATACCGAGAGCAAGTTTCTGTTTATTCACTGAAGATTTTCGTTACACTCAGTCTAAACTGAATACTGTAGGTATAACCTAAATATTAAATTTTTTTTAATTTTATGCGACCTGCAATTTTTCAATTGATGAATTATGACAGGCGAATTATTATTATTTTCGCATTTCAAATTTTATTGCCAATTGAGGTCCGTTTCAGATTTGTGTAGTATTTTTTTTAGTCTTGAAAAATAAATACGGTAGGTATAACCTGTATATTATATATATATTACTTTCATGCGACCTGAAATTTTTCACTGGATGAATTATGACGGGCGAATTTTTATTAGTTTCGCATGTCAAATTTTATTGCCAATTGAAGTCCGTTTCAGATTTGTGTAGTATTTTTGGAGTCTTGAAAATTAAATACGGTAGGTATAACCTTTACATTACGTATATTTTACTTTTATGCGACCTGAAGTTTTTCACTTGATGAATTATGACGGGATAATTTTATTATTTTCGCATGTCAAATTTTATTGCAATTCGCGTTCCGTATCAGAATTGTGTAGTATTTTTAAAAATTTCAATCTAAGCGAGAAATGCATTTCAACAAATAACAGGGAATTATCAAATTTATGTGCTCGCAAATTATGTCCGGCCATCGAAAAAGACTCTAAATATGGAAGAACAAAACTGTCGTAATTTATACGGTATAATATATATATTTTTAGGATCATTAGAGGTTTTTTTTTCTTCTTTTCCGAAGACGTATTTTTAGGATGGATTGCATTCGTAAGAAAAGCTGTGTTCTTCAATTTCACTCATGATATTTACATTTTTGTCCAAGCACCGGTTCATGCCTTGTTGGTCTAAAGTTTAAGCTGTGAAGTAGCGCCCTTTTGCGCCTAAGCTCCGCTGGGAGCAGTCGCAGCTAGGGACAACAGTCACCGAAGGAGCAGTAGATAAGTCTCTTGTTTTCGATGAGATGAAAATGACACAAAATAATCTTTTTTAAAAAAATATGGGGAAGAAGAAGAAGAAGAAAATGAATGTGAACGACTCCGGGGAAGATTTATAAGATGTGGAAGCGCGAGGATTGAGGCGGATTTTCAAGCCCGTCAAGTGATCAACGAAGTCCCGATTTTTGTTTCTCCTTAGTGCCAGGCGTGGTGTAAAAGAAAAGAAAAAAAAAGAAGAATTTTTTTTTTGGCGTGCGAAAATTTCGGGGAACGGATTGACATTTTTCCGCCTTTTTCCACTGTCGGAAAGGAGGAAAAGGACTGTGATAGGGTGTGTTTGTTGGAAAACTGGGGCTCCGATATTTTTCCCTGATTCTCCCTGTTTTTTTTTTATTTTATTTTCCTGTTTTCGAGAGCTTCTGCCAATTCTTGAAAGAACCCAACGCGAGGCATTCGAAATATTTTTGCTTTTCTTTTGATTTGATTTTTTCGCTTGGAACGGGGATGTGTTTGAGTGTGTGTCTGTGCGCATTTCCCCGTTTGTTCCTCCTTACAGAAACGCGTTGAATTTTTTTTTCTTCCTTTCTGCTGGAGGTGAGCTAGTACGTGACACACGAGATTTGTACTGAATTGCGAAGCGTTGATTGGCGACCAAGAAATATATGAATTTGGGAAATTCGACTCACTTCTAGGAGTACAATACATTACAGAATATTCCTCGAATACTGTACCACACACGTGGCGAAGCGCATCCTAGCCTCTAGCGACCATACGAACGGATGAGAATAGTGAAGGTTACTATCCGCAACGTAGATGTCGCACTTTTTCACAAGCTGCTGCTTTTACCCCTGCGTCTACACGGATCATGCTGAAAACTAATGTCTACGAGTTGGATCACGAAGCTGTCGGAACGTTTCGCGGGCAACGACAAGAGTGAAGAAAAGCTGTGGTCGAAAGTGACTGGACATTCTTTCGAAAATTGCACCAACGACAAACTCATCAGGTTTGGATTTCAGAATCGAAAACAAAAAAAGCTTTAATTTCTCGAGCTCTTTGTTTTCACTCGGTTCCAAGTTCCGGCGGAATGAGTCAAATAAGGAGCAGCAATGAACCACTTCAGAGATTTCACGCCGCAGACGATTCTTTCGCTATACCGGAAACCGATGCTGGTCGTCGAAACCGAAATCCGAAAGGCTCTATCCTAAGTTTATTAAAGAAAATTTTTTTTTCTGGAAATCGTACTGGATCTTGTTGATCGGAATTGTGTGTATTTTCAGGACGTGCATCTCGGAAGAATACCCAGCAGGACGACGTGGTAATTCCTAGCAAAACGGTGTGCGATTTATTAGTTAATTATATGAAGTTGCCAAACCTTCAGCGGACGGCGACTGAATTATTGCAGGGCTAATATGTACTTACTTTTCTTCCAGTTTTTGGCATCACTATAACGAGAAATGATTCCGTTGAAAATACTGTAGCTAAATTAATAAACAGAAACTGTTGGAGGGTTCACTTATACTGTACACGTTTTGGGCAAAATGAGGAAAATCGCCATGAATCAGAATTTCCAACGATTCGATTGATAAACTCTGCTTTTTTAAAACATTTTGTTTCGAAACAAAGCCAGGATTAGGTTTGTTCAGTCTTCCCAGTCTCATCACATTTTAAACGCCGAATAAATTGACTCCGAGTCAAATTAATTGGCAAATAATCGACGTACGATTTCTTGATAACTTCAAAAATTGTCGGAATGACAAATTTACTGAATTTTTTTTTAAATACTGCAGTGATTTTTTAAAATATGTTTTTGAAGGCGAAGAAATTGCGTTATGAGGACCAGATCTTGATCCCAGAAAGCTGGGACATTTCTAGTCTGGAAAACGACATCAAGAAAATGGAAATCCAAACGGAAGAAGGTCAATCATTATTTCGTTGTATATTCTCTCTTTTTTTGTCTGACTCATAATTCAATTTTTAAACTCTCTCGTTTTTTTTGAAGTTTTGAGTAGAGTGAAGGAAGATAAGTCTACAACTTCGTTGGTGTGTGAGGACAGTGAAGAAGAAGTGGCAATTTGGGAAAAACGCAGAGCAGAACATTTGGCGTCTGTGAAGGAAATGGCGTCAGTTTTCGGACTCGTTTTCTTATTTACTTGCTTCGTGTTTGGACTTCATTTGTGGCTCATGCCTGGGGATTTGCGACAAAGGTTATACTGTATATATCTATTTTCCAAATTATTTGAATTTGAATGTATTTCATGCGTGTTTTTCTTTTAATAATGTCAGGTCAATCGCGTTGAGAAAGTTGGACTCCGTGGCTGAAGCACTCGGAAGACTCAAGCATGGGTTTCTGAGAATGCTGTGGCTTGAGAATTGACATATTTTCAAATCAATTGCTTCATCTAAAAACAAATTAACGTATACTGTACAACGGAAGTCAAGGGACCAAAAACATCCGTCGTGGATATAATTTTCTTGTAGAGAACCCCTAAAACCCTGGAATTGAACCCCATGGGTCATCCGAAATTAAAATCGTTGTATTGAGAAAATCGTTGTGTAGACAATGTCTTTTTGCAGAGAGAGACTCCACTTGATTACGAAAAGTATTTCAGCAGATTTGGTTTTACAACTCAATTTTGACCCCGTATTTAAATTGCGGTTTTAATGTTGAAAATGAGTTCAGATGATTTTAAGATTCACAAATGCAGGCGGGAATTGTTGTTTGAATCTTCATTTGAACCATTTCATCGTTCCGGGTCTAAATTTAAAAGTCCAAGTCCTGGATGGTCAATTTCCTTGCCATTTTCTTGAGTTCTCTCTCGGACATTCCATTCCCTCGCTTGTTCTGAAAAAAATGTTTTTAAAAGTTGAGTGAATTGACAAATTGTTTTAATGGTATTTAATCGATGTACCTTGAGAGTTTTCTTGAGCCACTCCTTGTCATTCATCTTCAATTTTCCACTGAAATACATGGTGTTCACCTGGTCCAGGAGTTCGTCCACTTTGTTGGGGAATTCCGAGGTTTGTCTCTCCATCTTTACAGAAAAAAAATTAGCATCAAATTTTAAATTTCCAGTTGAAGAAATGTGCGCAGAACCTCTTCAGTATCCAGTTTTGCTTCTTCCTCGGTGTTCACAATGGCCACTTTTCCGGTCTTCATGCCAACAAACATTTTTATCCGATTGAAGATGAAGTCCACCATTTCATATTCGTTCACTCTGTTCTCCAAGTCTTTCTTGACCTTCAGAAATAAATTATTCATAAATATTGGAAGCCATCAACACTTAATACATGTGATAAATTAAACGCACCTCTGCAAATGACATGATGATGATGGTCAGCAGCAAGTTTGTGAGTACTATGATGACAGTAAGTGCAAACACAAAGAACATGATTGGGCCCAAAACTGCATGACCAAGTGCCATTTCCTGGATGTCAAATTTGCCTGCAAAAATCATGATGTTGCAAGATTGATTCTGTTTAAAATTCAAATTGCAGAGTCACCCACCAAAAGAAGCAACCAAAGTTGACATCATTGCCTTTTCAAAGGATGAGTATTTCAAGACAACCCTGGACAAGTGGACATAGAAGAAAAGTCCAAATGCCAAGAAAACCTGTAAAAAAAAACAATTGTAATGAAAAATGTTATCTGAGAAAACAAGAAACAAATTTTCTTAATATTATATTTTTTTAAATAAATCATCAGATCCTGACTTACAATGCCCAAGAGGACAAAGAAACTCCTCAGATCCTTTGCACACTGTTTCAAGGTGGCAGCCATTAATCCCATCCTTTTGTTGAATCTCAGCAGCTTTATAAACTTGAAGGTTGCACAGAACACCAGGAAACCCACCAGGTAGGTGAAAACCTCTTCAATGTATGCCACTGATTGCAAATTGACATAATCCCTGCCTTGCTTCTCTGCGAATTTTGAAGATATGCTGCTCCCTGCTATTTTCCTGCAGAAATTGGCCAATACAATAAACTTGAAAGATGAATACTTGGAGTAGACCTTTTAAAATAAACTTCTGAAATTTAAAGCCTCAATAAGAAATACATAATTCAACAGGCTTGAGAAAGTTTCTGCTCAGGATTCAGGACTCATCTTCCAAAATTTCCTGCACAACAAAAGTAAACTGAACAACAACTTTCTTCACTCTAACTTAATGTAAAGAAATGCATAAACACTGTTGGTCATTGAATATTTTGTGTGTCATGAAACATGTTAAGAATAGCCTTTCTTTGTGAACATTGCTGCCAACCTTCATTCCCTGCTGTGTATAGCAACTACATTGCCCAGTAAGCTGCATCATCTCATGTCTGCTCACAAGCCATTTACCTGTTGACTGTCCCAATTCATTTCTAATATCTCTGCGTGGTCATCAATGGTCTGCACAAACTCATATCTATATAAGAATGCCAGAGATATCAAAGCATGGTTTTGCCATAACCCAGAGATCCATGGATCAAAACCATGCTATGCTACCAATTTTGTAGGCTAAACCCACAAAGAGCGTGCAATAAAGTTAAAGAATAACTGAGAAACACAATCTGCCGCGGAATACAGCAGGGGAGAATTTGGTAATTCTCCCAAAAGATGCAAAATTGAAAAGTAAATTTTGAAATCACTTGCTACAATGACAGCAACCATTCACTGCAAAACAATCAGAGAGACAGCTCACAAAATGGGTTGGAATTGTGGAAGGAGATAGAATTGCGCAATTGGAAAAACCTATTGTGTGGGTTTTCCCATAGAAAATATATATTGTTTAAATTATTGCTAGTTCAGTATAGTTAAAGGAGTGGGATAACATTACTTTTTACTGTAGAATTTGGAAGCATGGGACAACTATACCTTACAGAGACATCCAAATCAGAAACGCAATTCATTTCTTTTGATCACCACCTTATCAATGAAACATATGAACATAATATTTAGGTATAAAATAGCCATTGACTCACAGGTAAATGTAGAACACTATGGTAGGATAGCCAAACCCTATGATGAGGATTTCCAGGTAGTTCCAGGTGTCACTCCAATACTTCATCTTGTCCCTGCACATTTCCTTCAGCTCTTTGTAGGTGTAATAAAACATGAAGAAGATGAAGGTAATTTCACAGATCAGTAGGAACAATCCAAAGCCTTCATGGTAGAACAGCAAGCGGATTGGTTTCAGCTTCATTTGTGACACAAGCTGTCCATCTGGACTCTGCTCAAAGAGCATGGTCACAGAGCAAAACAAGTTCACCTGAAACATTCCCAGATTATGCATATAAGTTCATCCCAGAACATATTGTATCTTGTCATCATACTTGGGCATTGTAAACTGAGAACTCAATCAAAATGGCTCTGGTTCTCTCATCAATCCACTGCAGTTGCTCCAATGTGGTGAACATGTTCTGTAAGTCTTGGATTGTTTGGGATTGTCGCAGCTTGACAACATATCTGAAATTATGTAATTCTAGACAGTAATATTCTTTTTTTTTACCAACTTTTCAAGCTGCTGTTTTACCCTCCACCGCTGTACCAGTCCAGTCGTCCCCAGATGGGGTATCCATCCAATTTGTTGTCCTGTTGGTACTTGTAATACTCATCTGACTTGAGCGCGACATCTGGTGGTACAGCGAGATTCTGATAACTCTTGTAACTCCTCCAACCCGGATAGAAGTCGTGTCTCTCCTCGTCGTAAACGCTGGAGAACCCATGGCAAGCGACTTCGTCTTCAAACATGGCATAGATTTTCGGCTCCACTCTACATGTACCTAAAAATAGTGGGATCAAATATTTTTATATATTGTATTTTACAATTAAACTATTTACTGATGTGAGGGAAATGACTCGCTTTCTTTTATCCTGACTTGTCGAAGCAACGCGTAGCCCAACAGCAAGTTGACCCGATCCCTGAGGAAATTCCTCTCACTTGGCAACACTGACGCGTTGTTGTAGTTATTGGATACAATGAAAGCCGGTGCGAAAACGTCTCTGGCCCAGTTGTAGAACTTAGGCAACAGGTTAATCTGCAGGTATGACAAAAAAGCAGGATGTCAGAGACAGATGTCGCGTCAATCGCCAACTTCACCAAACATAAAAATATGTAACATGACTGATTCAATAAACCCACGTGCCCAATACGAACCCCCGAAAAAAAATTAACCCAATTTACTCGTATAACATACTAAATTTTTCCTGAGGAAAAAATATGATTTGGGCGACACCTGTGTGACGGGAAATAAAATCGAAGATTTGGGACATGTGATGGTAGTAAAGGCGGAATCTCACTTGACTATAATATTACTGAGTTTTTGAAAAATGACACATAATCTGCAAAAGACAGAAAGTCAAAATGCTACTGTACTGTACACATATTCAGCAGGAATAACTTGAAAATGAAATCTTAAAGGATCAAGATAAATTGTTGGCTTTAGATGATTTTTCATCAACAATTCTCTGTAATTTGTTCATTCAACTAAACCTCATACAGAAACAAGCTGAAGACCTGGTGCTTTAAATTAATTTTTACATATATTTTGTTACCGATGTCAGGGAATGAATGGGTGTATGCATGCATGTCAGATGTCCAGTTGTATTTCATGTTGAATTGTATTTTCTTTTATTTTTGTTAGCAATTTGTGATTTCCTGCTCTGAAGTGATTAAAATGTCATTGAGTGGATTTGGGTTGGGCGGGAAGGGGGGGTTTGGTTGTGGAAATCTTGAGTGAACCTTGTGAATGCTGAAAAGTGGCAAATAAAGTGTTGTGTTCATTCTTTGAAAATGTTTTACCATAATTTATTTTGAAAATCTTTTTACTGTTTTAAAAATCATTCAATATAAAAATGTGTTTTCAGCTAAGTCCCTGCAAATTTTTTGTGTTGGAATTTTGCTGTATTTTGTCCACAGGAAAAATATTTATTGATTGATAATCCCTATAGACCCGCAGAAAGTTTCCTAATCACTTGATGCACAGATTAAGAAAAAATATTTGCCTTTTCTTTTCATTTTCTGGAACAGATTTCCCCTGATTTAGCTTGAAATTAATTTCAAAAACGCCTTGAAACTTTATCTGCGGTGGTTTTGACTAAAAAAAAAGATGTGATTTTAAAATGCACTGGTCTTTGCTCTTTGACTAATTGGCAAGGATATAGGAAAAAAATGATTGAAGAAGATTTCTGACTTTAAAATAGGTCCAATTGAACCCGAAGATATTTTCAAAGTGTGTTTTAAAAAAATGTTTCATGCAAGAATAATAATTTGTCCCACCAAAACTGTTCAAGAAAAACATAATAATCCACAGAAGAAAGCCCAGGTTTACAAAGAGTGGAGTCTTTTACATCCAGACACCCGGAAACCTTTTCCGAGTAGTCTCAGTTCGTGTCTTTTCAAGGTTAAGCCAGCCGACATCAGTTTCCTCAGCATCTACGGAACTGCTTGCTTAATGGCATTCGCTAGGGCCAAAGGTATGCTATTGTGTTATTCCTAGGTCTCTTTGTTTCGCATCCGTTGGTAAAGAACGTTTTGCAGGGTGTAAAATTGAAGGAAAAGAGCAAGATCGAAGTAGAAAAAGTCAAAGCGGTTGTCCACAGGCCTGTAACGGGTTTTCTTTGGTCCAACTCCTCCGCCTTAAAAAAAATATTATTGAAGAGTGAAAGATAAATTAATTGATCAATTGATATGTTCCAGTAGAGACTGTCAAAGTTTCATGCTAGATTTTGATCTCAAGAGTCCATTCAAACTTTTGTGAAAATACCTGACGCAAACTTCGTCATGCCAGTTTTACAACAAAAATAAACGAATTATCCTGCTATTATTTTTTCAACATTTTCATTGATCGGACAACATCTACAAAAATTCAGCGGAAATATCAGATTTAAAAGCGGGAAAAATGACAAAAATGACATAAATTCCGCAATTTTTATCTGACGTGAATAATTGAAATTGCATTTTCCCCCCTCTATAGGAACGCAAAATTAATTTTTGGTCTCTAAAGTTTTTTTTTTTATTTTTAGAACATGAGTCGAAATATATTGCCAAGCCCTGGTAAATGAAAGACTTGAATCCATTCAAGGAATTTTTCTGGACGAATTTTAAAATCTGGAATCTATAAATAACCTTCAAACTTATTGGAAAGTTAAGCGTCAAAAGTAAGCATCAACAAAATTTCCAGCCAATTTCCAATTTATTCCTGTCCCTTAAAAACATTAAGAATCTAATTGACTTCCAAACAAAGAATTCTCCAAATTTATTGCTGAAATAGTTTTCTCTACGTTTTTGGTTGTGAACTCCAGGAACCTGACCAAAGTGATTTTTATTTTATCTCCGAAAGAGGACTACAATTAAACTACAAAATCTTGATGTATGTTATCGCATTATAAAGGTCCTTTTAGGTTCAGACGCATTTTCAGTTTTCAAATAATAAAAAGGTCAGCACCCAGGAAATAAATTTTTCTGGGTGGCGCAAAATCGGCAAATTATTGGTCAGTCTAAAATATGTAAATTTAACTTTTTCACCTTCTTGAAGCCAGATTTCGTCGCCAGCCAGTTTGGGATCGAATTCATCATAGTAAACATCGTCGTCATCCTGGTCTACCTTCTTGCAGATGGCGCTGAAGATCATGGCCATGAGAAAGACCTTGATGGGCTGCGTGATGAGGACTGAGGTGAAGAAGGAGACAACCAGGGACGTGAGCCACTTGGTCGTTTTCTCATTGCCAAACATGATCCCGTAGGCAAACAAGAAGAACAGGGATGCCCCCATGGAAACAATCACTAGGAACCAAGCTATGTATCTGCACCACCTGGGGAAAAACATTTTTTGGCCTCTTCAAGTTACTTAGGAGCGACACCTACATTCACTCAAATGAGAACATTAGTTGTCGAGAAACAGTGGTAATTAAACAAAAATAAACGTTATGTAAACCGTGACGGACCTTTACATCCGGAATATGTTTCAAAGGTTTTTACACGAGTTTTACGGGACAATACGTCATGTAAAAACTTAAACAATGCAAAATAATTCATACTTGAAAAAAATCTCCATTGGCAAAACTTTTTTGTGCTCAGGTGAGACATTTCTTTGAAATTTTCAAGAAGCCCAAAGAAACACAGTACAATACTCAAATCCTCAATGTCATTCAGTATACAGTTGATCCCCACACAACAGACTTAATTTGTGCAACTGACCAAAGTCTGTTACGTGAAAAGTCTGTTATGCAAATTCAGTTGGGAAACAATGGAGGATGTGAAGGACTCATGTCCACTGGTGGCATGCACTTTTACAGACTGAAGTCTGTTACACATATTTGTCTGTTATGCAAGAAGAGAAACTGTCTCCAGAGGTGGTCTGTTCTGCAAAAATAATGTATGTTGTGCAGGAGGTCTGTTGTGTGGGAATTGACTGTATATTTAGCATATCTGTGGAAAATAATTTTCCATGTTGTTGAATATCACAATTGCAACATTTTTTTCATGAGTTCAGTGAGTCCTATTGTTTTTGTCTACATTACACACTTTGAGAGAAGCCTCCAAGAAATACAGTATTGGAAATGCTTTGTCATGTGGCAGATGTTTAATTTGTTTAATTAGTCTGAGATGCTTTTGCTTCTCAAAAATCTCCATTGAAAAAGCTTTTACATGTTAAGTTGAGAAATTTTGTTTTATTTTTGAATGGGGTTGTCAACATTACAATTGAGATATTTTTGAGAATTATGTAGAAATAGTGTCAACATCTCACCATGGCAGTAGGAATTTCTTTTTCCTTTCCATTCGCTTTTTCACCATGACATTACCTGAGGCATCCACATATCTAATCTCACTTGCTGCAGAACTAGTTGAGGCATCTTGCACTCTTTGTCACCATTAATTTGTTTTTATTTGCAATACATTTGGCACTGCCTGGAAATGTAGGCCTTATACAAAGTTTCCAAAAATGTGCTCAAAATGCCCTGTTATGCAGTACATTTTTGAATTTGTGTGCAAAATAGCTCATACTTTATTAAAAATCTCCATTGGCAAAACTTTTTTGTGCTCAGGTGAGACCTATCTTTCAAAATTTCAAGAAGCCCAAAGAAATACAGTACAATATTCAAATCCTCAATGTCATTCAGTATACAGTTGATCCCCACACAACAGACTTAATTTGTGCAACTTACCAAAGTCTGTTACGTGAAAAGTCTGTTATGCAAATTGAGTTGGGAAACAATGGAGGATGTGAAGGACTCATGTCCACATGGTGGCATGCACTTTTACAGACTGAAGTCTGTTACACATATTTGTCTGTTATGCAAGACCAGAGGTGGTCTGTTCTGCAAAATATGCTGTGCGGGAGGTCTGTTGTGCGGGAATTGACTGTATATTTAGCAAATCTGTGGAAAATAATGTTCCATGTTGTTGAATATCACAATTGCAACATTTTTTCATGAGTTCAGTGAGTCCTATTGTTTTTGTCTACATTACATACTTTGAGAGAAGCCTCCAAGAAATACAGTATTGGAAATGCTTTGTCATGTGGCAGATGCTTAATTTGTTATCTGAGATGCTTTTGCTTCTCAAAAATCTCCATTGAAAAAGCTTTCACATGTTAAGTTGCTGAGAAATTTTGTTTCATTTTTGAATGGGGTTGTCAACATTACAAATGAGATATTTTTGAGAATTATGTAGAAAAAGTGTCAACATCTCACCATGGCAGTAGGAATTTCTTTTTCCTTTCCATTCGCTTTTTCACCATGACATTACCTGAGGCATCCACATATCTAATCTCACTTGCTGCAGAACTAGTTGAGGCATCTTGCAAGTGTCAACATCTCACCATGGCAGTAGGAATTTCTTTTTCCTTTCCATTCGCTTTTTCACCATGACATTACCTGAGGCATCCACATATCTAATCTCACTTGCTGCAGAACTAGTTGAGGCATCTTGCAAAAGCTGATCCTCTTGTTCCAATCTTTTTCTGTCAGCAAAGGGGTTATTTTTACGCTCATCAAGTTGTTTCCTCCCTTTTACAAAGAAAAGACTGGCATAAAGTGTCATTAAAATGGAGTATGGTATTTGTTTGTGTCATACTTTGTTCCCCTATGGCCTTTTCTATCCTGGAGTCCCTCAACACTCTTCTTCTTGAATTCCTGAAGAGGTAGATGATGAGGAATGATGGAGGAAATACTATGAGATTGGACATGACTCCCACACCAATCTGAAAAGTTGGAGAAAAATATGATTTAAAAATTATAGAACAAATTTGAATTTAAAAAAGGTATTGATACCTGTTCAGGGCTGATACTGAAAGGGCCAAACTTCATTCCACTTGCAGTGTCATCAGCAGTTCTTTGGTACCACATTGCATTCACAAGCATGGATAAGTAGAGCAAAGCAACACAGCTGGACACTCTTTGCACTCTAGTAAACCTGCTTCTTGGTGGGCGCATGAAAATGGAGAACCACAAGTGGCCATCTTGCAGATTCTTCTTGGATGTTGATTGGAACAAGTGTGCAAATTGACTCATTTGTTCTTTTCCTGCTACTGGGAGCAATCTGTCAATCTGAGAGGAAAAAATCAATTCAAAGCCTGAATGATAAAGTTGGTAAAGAAGTTTTGAAGAAGCTTTGTGTACCAGGCCATCACCCTTCTCCACAGCAAACCATTCATTTGCAATGAATTGGTACTTTTCTCCAGTTTGTAGATCCCTGATGACAATGAAATTCAAGTACCAAGAAGCTAGCTGGCCCTTGCCAGTGTTGTCATGCCAAATCCTCAAGTAGTTCAATGGCCCCATTGGTCTTTAAAAAAAAGCACATTGTGAAATGTCCTATTCATGAAACCATTTTTTTTAGAATTTGACAGAATAACCAACCTCCCAGTTGCCATCACAAAGTTGTCAAATTGGCCAGACTGGAACACCTGTCTCTTCAAGTACGTTTGGTCACCAAAGGTTCTGACATCAGTTTCATCATACTCTCCACTCAGTATGAATGATACTTGAGAATGAGTTGCACATTCTGCTCCTTGACCAGTCATCACCAAGATTTCATACAAATACTGCAAAATGAAAGCAAAGAGCTTTGTATAGAGTTAACTGAAAAATTAGCACCCCTCCATGTTTGTTGTGCAGAGCAGTGTTCCCAACCCAGACTGGCAAATTATCATAAAATTGTTTGTAGACCAGAAAATTCCCAAGAGATTTTCCCCTATGGACTGACAAAGTTTTATAAAATTTTTGCAAATGATTTTTTTATTGATACTTTACGGCAGGTATTCAAAAGTTTCTGCTTTTTGCAAACATTAAGTTAAGAACCAAGGCTGAAGCAGCTACAGCATTTCAGAGAAATTAGCAATTACAGAGCAATGTCTTGCAAAAATTAGGAAGGTGGGCTTGAAGAAAGGTTTCTCAGAATGAAAAATTAAAATAAATTATTTCAGCCAATAAAAATTTGTCTGATGCAGCATTAGAAGAAAAGCCATGTTTTGTTTTTCATCAGATGATTTCAACTGCCATTGTATTTTCAATCTTCAAATAAATTTAATAGACTGCATTGCTAATTTTGCTAAATTTATTGTACTGAAGACCATTTCTGGCAGACTTAAAAACTTAACAACTAACATATCCAAAATCAAGACCTCCTTCACTAATAATTTTTTAAAGTTTCAAACCTTGTCTTCAGGTTTGTTGTCTGGGAGAGGAATGACACCAAGCTGTTCCACATCCTTCTTGTCCTTCTTTCTTGCCCAGACTACCAAGAAGATGTACAAACTTGTCACCACTATCAAGGTGCAGTAGATGGTCAAGTTGTCCAAAAATCCTAAGAAACCAAATCAAAATTGGGTTGGAGAATAAAAAGTTCCATTCAACACCTGTGGTGTTGAAAATTGTCAAAAATTGTTCAAAATTTGTTGAACAAACCTGCATTAGCAAACACATAGTCAAAGTCAATAGTGTTCGGCATGACAAAGAACCCTGAGCCAAAGTTGGTCAGATGATTGCATCCACAGACTGTATGTGTTGTATTGGCATCCAGAATCTGCATATTCAGAATATGAAGAACATTTCAGGAATTTTTCCTATGGAACATCAATATCCTGAACCTCCAACATCCTATAGTGTTTCTTTGTACATTCATGATTACCAGCATTTTCAAAATTCTTACAGTGCATCCTTGTGGTGACCAAGCATCAGAGATCTTGTCATAAAACAAGCAGCCAGAAGAAAACATCCTGAGTGTGATGTTAGTGGAAATTCTGGTGGTTACATTGTTCCATGTCAGGTTATTTGCCTTGGGACTCTGGAAGTAAGCTTCTGTTTCAGCGCCATCTACAAACTGCAACAGCCCCACCCAGTAGGTCCCAGTCCAATTTGCCACATAGATGTCGTTCACAAACACATTGTAGATGGGGAATTGATACTCCTTGGTGTCATTGTTGTAAGGGTCCCATGGTTGCAGTCTTTTGTCCGTATCTGAAGAATGCCTTTCATTTTCTAGAATATGAAAATATTTTGACGTATTCGAGATTTTGCTCACAGTTGTAATGCCTCAGTTTCCTCAGGTCATAAACAAAGTCGTATTCTCCAGTGAAGGCATTTGGCTGCTTGTATCTGCCAATAAAAACTGCAAGTTTTGTGGAAACATTCGCTGTGGCGATCTGAGCGCTCATGCCAGAATACGGGTTGGAAATGTTGAACTGGAAGTAGACCATGTGGTGGCCTCTGTGTTGAAAAAGCTTGAATCATTTAAATTGTTTATTCTATCGAGCGCTAGGTGTCGCACCGTCTAGCAACCGGTGTTGGGAAGAAGCTCATTTCAGGCATAGTCGCGGACTCAGTCAAGGTTCCATTTTCATCCCTGCTTCCAATAGGGATGCTTATGACAATGTCTTGCTCTATATCCACAACATCTACAATTTCTGTAGAAAATCTGTAGTCAGATCGGGTTTCAGTTGTGTAGTTGGTGTAGTTTTGGGTATAGGATGAGTTGACAACTTCCAAGTACACATTAGGAATGTCCACTGTGTAGTTGTATGCTTCCTTGATCCTCTTAATCACCCTGACCATCATGTTCCTGGACGTTTCTGAGATTTGGGAAGATGCACCTTCCCCAAAAGACTGTTGATGAATAATGGAGGCATGTTGACAAAATATGTTACTCAAGTATACTTCAATAAACCTCCTTATTGTGGGGGTTTAGAGAGGAAAACATATTTTAAATATTATACAGTACTCTCAGAGAATGCACATTAGTTGAGTAAATGCAAGTAAATCACTTCATACATTTTGACAGGGGTTGTATAAGACTATAGTACTGTATAGATCATTTCTTTGTTTATATTGCAGGGATTTTAAAGCAAATTATAATGTACAATAATTGAGTACGCCCCTTACCCTCAAATAAAAGTAAGACAGGCACCTTTAATTTCCCCCCTGAAATTTGGATAAAAGCTCTATACCAATCATAAGATGCTCAACCCATTTTTCATGATACAGTATAAGCATTGAAATGTTATAGGTCAAAATATTATACCTTTTAATCTATCCAAATTTGATTTTTGACTTAAATTTCACATTAATTCAGTAGTTCTTCAAATGGATTCAGTATTTTATTTTTAATATTATTGCTGTTCCAAAATGGATCAAACATTTTAAATGGTCAAAAAGATTGATACAACACCTGAACAATTGTATTCCATGTGATTGCCTGTACAGCAATGGTCTGGTTGAAGGCTGTTTCATCACATTCCATTCCTTGTGTCAAGACACAGTAATCAGGGAAGTCATAAATCCCATCACCCAGCCACAAAGTTTTGTTGTCCAGTTCCCTTGCTTTCATGCTGAGGGATGATAAAGACTTTATGCTTATAGATTTTCTGTCAAGAAATAGGCCACATAAATTATTTATTTATAGAGACTTACACCACAAGTTCCATGTCAGTGCCACAACTACCAATGACTCTCACAGGTGTTTCAGCTGCCAGGAGGATTGAAGTTATTTTCTGTTGCATGGATTCCACTGCTTGCACAATTGCATCAGTGTCATTCTTTGCTTTGGCCTTTTGAGTCTGTGATTGATGCATGAAATGTTGAATATCAAAATCCATGTGATCATCACTGAATCCAATTTAAACATGAGAAAAAGCAGAAGGCACTCTGTATTAAGGAAAACTGCATTTTGAAATGAGTCACATTATTCTGGACTCTCCTGTAGATAGACATGGACTTTCAAGATTCACCTCAAGAACTGATTGCTCATATGCAATCATCTCCTCCAACAGCAGATCATCAGGACTCAAGGTTGTGGTGGTACTGACTGAGGGATCTGAACCAGGCAAAGGAGTTACGGTGGTTGTCATCCCCATCCTTCTTTCCAAGTCCAACTTTGCCATTGCAAATTGTGAAGCATTCATTCCATTCCAATTGAGCTCAGTTGGCAACACTTGGTCAGTCATTATCAGCTGAGCAGTTGACTGAGAAACAGACAAATACATTTGGTACAAGGAGTAACTTGAAATTTGACCTCCTGCAATTGGACCATCCTGCAATTTTATTGTCAAATTTGCTGGGAGGTTGACTCTCAATTGGACCTCTGCCCACAATTTGACCTGCTTCAGCCAAATTTTCATGTGTTTTTATGCTGCTCTTGACCCTTATGCCGCAAAGGGTTCTTTATAGCATAGCGTGGCAAAATCAGACTTTTTGTATTCTGCATTGTTTTCATTTTTTCTGGAGGTCACAAACCCCATCAGCCAAGTTTGGTGAGGCAAAGTTGGAAAAATCAAGGGAAATGAGGTCTCTTCAATTTTTCAAAGTTCAACTTTTCTGGGGTTGGCCTAAAAACTAGCATTGTCTTTAAAACCAAAAATGGAAGCTGCAAAACAGTTTAAAAATTTTTCTGCTCATACAACATTTGGAATTGTATTGATAAGATCCTGAATCCAGCCACTATAAGGAAACATTCCAAAAATTTGTTCCACCTCAGCTCATTTCCTTCAGCTATTCCTTTTTCATACCTTCTTAAATCTTCTCCAGTGCTGCTTCCTTTGGCTTTGATATCTTCTTTAACTTATTCATTTTCAAGAAACAGTGCAAGCGTAAGAATGAAAGTAGCAAGCTTTTTCTACACTAAAGATGAAAGAGGATTGGAAAGGTCAAGATGGGCTTGTCCCAAAGGTACCAAGACAATTGCAGGATAGGAAAAAAGCCTCAGCCCAGAGGACAATTTTTTCAGCAAAAAAAAAAAAAAAATTCAGGGATTTTCCCCAACTTTGCTGTCCATTCCCTGGACTGCTTTTTTTTTATCAGCCCCAGGAGTCAGTAAATTTTGCTTTAAAAAAAGCCCAACTTTGTTGCCCAAGGGTAAATCAATTTTACACAGTGCCTTGCAATTTACCACATTTCAATTTGACCCTAGTCCAGCAATGGATTATGAGGGTATAATTGCAGGGTACCACCTGTATCATGTTTATGGTCATAGCTAGTTACTTTAGCTAGAAAATAGTGTCGTTACCCTCAAAAGAGCTGTCATGGCACATAGCATGGACTCCACCATCCCTGCAACTTCTGATGAGTCTGACAAATCAATGTTTGTCAGAGTCTTGGTTACACAGTCTCCTGTGAGGAGCTCAGCTGCCAAAGCTCTCCCTGTCAAATAAGTCTTCATGAAGAAACAACCAAGGACTGAACATTAATTCTCTCTGGCATTACCATTGGTGTCAGTGGTTTGTCCTTGGCCAACCATGTTTCTTAAGCTGTCAAACAACTGCACACAATCCAAGACACTGTCTGCATTGATGGATCTCATTTGTTTCAAATAAAACTCTTGCTTCTGTGAAACAAAAGTATTCAAGGGATTTTAGGTGGTTTGCTGAAGTATAAAGGCAAACAAAACTTAAATTATGGGATGCTTCTTAACTGTCAATAACCAGCATATAATGGATGAAGAATTTTGCTAATAAATTGTTTTTCTTTTTTGTTCTTGCATACAATGGAATGAATCATTCCAAATTTATTTATTCTTCTTCCCAAGAATGATTAATCTTTGTGTGAAAAAGGACAAAAAAATTTGGAATGCATCAGTACTTTTACAATTAAAAAAATTGAAATGAACAATGATTCAAAAAAACATGGACAGCATCTAACACTGCTTAGACTAGTCTATCCTCAGCCTGCCTTTTCAGACCTTAAGGCAGATAATTAAAAAATAAATAGAAGTCTCCTAAAATTATAAGATTATAAGAAACACCACAAGCAGAAACCAGGCTTTGGATGATTTTTTGAAGAGAAAATAAATAAATAAACGGAAATGAAAAGTGCCTTTGGAAAAAATGCAAAATGCCCCTGGTTTTTAATTTGAGGCAAACAAAATAATCATTGAATAGTTTTGAAAAGTACAGAAACTTAAGAAAATATTTTCATTTTTTTCTATGCATGAAATTTTTTTAGCAACTTGCTACATGGATGGAAAATGCTTGCAAAAACTGGAAAGGTTTCACTTATTGTCTTGCAGTACATCTGAAACCTTTAAAAAAATCTGAAAAAAAATCCCAGAACCTTATAATTGGATGAGCAAAATGGTAAATGTTTCAAATGTTCAAAGTGGTGGCTAGTCTAGAAATACCCAAGGCCTATCAGAAATGGGACAACCCTTGTATAAGTTTTAAAGGTTTTAAGCAGAAGTTTAATCACATTGTTCTTTTGGGAATTCTTACAGTTCCTCTACTCTAAACAAAGTTTTAAAATATGTGCCAAACTGTGTTTCAGGCTACATGCACAAACTACTGTACTTGAAGGTTGGAGTTAACCATCATGTTCAAGTTTTCATATTTTGAGGAAAATGTAAATTTGTAAAAATTGGTTTTACTTTTGCTGCAGCAGCCACTGAGTTGATTTCCTCAACAGCGGAGTCTCTGTTGTTGAAGTATGGATCAGTGGTTGAAGGAGCCTCAGTTGTGGTGAATGTGGTGGTTGTGGATGGCTGAGTTGTGGTAGTTGGAGGCTGCAGGAAATATTCAACAGAGTGATTTCAGAAAAATTCCCATATATACAGAATCAGTGTTCCCCAACATCATGTCCACAGAATTTTTTGCCAGTCCATGGAAAATTTTTCATTATTGTGATACATTCATCAAAATTAGGACTTCGTGATGTCTTTTATTTTTGTTTGAAATCTGAGAAAGACTATGATGGCAGTTGAAATTATCTGATGAGAAAGAAATGTTGGCTTTTCTCTTTGTAAAACTTCAGACACATTTTCACCCGCTGAAAAAAACATTATATTAATTTTTTTATTTTCAGAAACCATTCTTCAAACCCATGTAATATTCGAAGTGTTTGAAGATGTTCAACTATAGCTGCTTCATTGGTCCTTGATTCAATAAAGAAACAGAAACTTTTCAAATACCTGCCATTAAGTCTTTCAAACAAAACTTTGATGGTCACTAAAATTTTTTTTTAATTTTGCAGCTCTGCTGGCCTAGAATGTTTGGGGACTGCTGTGCTAAATTACAGTACAAATGTAAAATACATCGGGGATAAGGGGGAGGATGGTAAATTAATTTACCGGTTCCAGTTCAGGCCAGCCAGTTTCTTTCAGCAACTTTATGGCGAAAACCACTTGGTTCAACCGGTTCTGGTCTCCTTCTCCCAAGTTCCTCGTCATTTCTTGCGAGTCCAGCCAAGTTTCGAATTCATCCGGCGACGGTTTCGATACCTTTTGATAAAAAAAAAAATAGTTCTTCAGAGTGTGTTACATTAATAGAGAAAAATAGGTCTAAAAATTTATTACCGTGACATTTTCTAAGAATATTTCAGTGAAAGCTCCAAATGCGTCGTGGACTTCAGCGGAAAGCGACCAATCGCCGAACGGAAGCACGAATCTGGACTCACTTTCTTTGCCGTACCTCAACTGTTTTGTGTACATCAGCCCTGACATTGGACGAGCTGAGGAGAAAAAAGGTGTTTTTTTGAGTTTTAAAATAAATTTCTTGACAGAAACATTTTCGAATTTTCAACCAAACGAGGCCCATAATGAAGAATCGTTCTTGCAAGGCGTGGCTCAATTATCGTAATACTGTGAGACCCCCACCTGTGGACACCTCAACCTGTGGACAATTCCATACAGGGACACTGATTTCCCCATAAAAAATTAATAAAATGAGCTCAACATGAGGACAGTGACTCAACATATGGACATTTTGTGATAAAATTGCAAATACATTTCAGGCCAAATTACATTAAGAGACAGATATTTCCAACCCCAAAATTGATGTAAGAAAAGTTCTTGGGCATTTCTCTCACCAATTTACCACCCATTTCGCTAATGACAAAAAATTACCCCCAGCATAGAGGGACTTATTCCTTCTCTCTTTTTCACTTGACTGTTTTTTTTACAGAGAATGCCAACATATCCATGTACTATACAGAGGTATTGGTATTCAATTCCCCAAATGTCCATATTGTCTTAAAATATATTGATTGAATTGGTTTAAATTGGAACAAAAGTTTTATTTTCATGGAATCATGGTGAGTGTTTTGTACATGAAACGGCAATTAAAATTATATAATGTAAGCCTACCGGAAAATGAGACTCAACTTGGGGACATTTTGACTTAGGGACACTCTTGAATTCTTGATACACCAATTATGTCTGCAACTCTGGGTCTAAATGTACTTAGATCAAATCAGGGTTCCTGGAATTTTATGTAAGGGTTAGCAACATGACAAAGGCACTGGAGAATATAATTTTTTGCAAGCAATTATACGTTGTAATGCAATCCTACTCTAATTTTGCATGACATTAACCTGAAAGCATTTTTCTGGTTACATTTCAGAAAAAAAAGAAATGCAGTAACTTATTGATCTCACATAAAGCTTCACTGCAAACAAAGGTTGCTAAAATTTGAAATTTTAAACTTGACATTCTACAAAATGTGTCTTGCATCATAATCACTGTGAATTTCCATTATGCCTTCAAAAATGGCGATGACATTGGCTATTGCCGATTTTTCGCAGAGCTCGAAGAAACAACTTAGTCATTCTAGCAGTCATGGAATTTGGTCTTTTAAAATTTTAAATTTATAATCCTAAATACAAGGTTACACAAAAAATTACTCCATATATGTTTTAATCATGTTTTCTGAATCGCTGAAATGAACTTCTTCTCTATGTAAGAATTGGTGACTGGTTTTAATAGCGAAAAAAAAACTTTTAATCTTATATTTGCTCGCACTTCCGGATTTTCTGAGCTTCATGATGTTTCGCTCGCAATATTTTTGCCACGCAAAAATTTAGTTCGTCCTTCAAACGGAGATGAACAATAAATTCCAAAGTCCGGGTTGAATTTCACATTACCCCCTTACCAATCAGAACATATCTTCCGAGTGCATCATCCTCGGGGTCCGTGAAGTTGTTGCAATAAAAGTCGAAGTCTTCCAGAAGCGATTTTCCCAGCTCATTTCCACCTTTTTTTTGTTTTGTTTTCACGCGAAGAAAAATTCCGGAAAAAAAAACACGTTTCTGAATCATGTTTCCACGAGTGCGAGAAAGGAATTTACTGGAATTTCCAAACGAGTCGAATGACAGGATCTTGTTTTTCGGTGGATCAATTCCGCAAATCGCGTCCGGGCCCAGGTTTCTCCTCAAGTTCACCGCTGCTCGTCCAATTTCCCCGTCCTTCAAATTTCAATCACCGATTTTGAAGTATATTTCGAAATTTTATTTAAAAATCATTTTTATGAGCCGGAAGGAATTCGGCGAAAATTGATAATGTCATTTTTCCACGCGCAGGTTATTTATTTGACTACAAAAGGCGCGCTTCGCTTTTTTTTTACCGGATTCAATTTCGCAGTTGACATTTTAAGTGAAGTTTTTCTCAAGTTCAGTATGTGCTTGCGCGGTGTGCAAAAAAAAAGAAACCGGAAATAAGACCTGAGTAGTGACGAGAAGGTCGACGAAGAATTCGTCGACGAAGCTGTAGTTGGAGTAGAGGTCTTTTGAAATGGCCAGCTGATGTTCGTCGTGTCCAACAGCCCATTGAGTGACATTCAGGGTTTGCGTGACACCCTGTACATTGATGGAAATGGTCCAGCTCCAGGTTAGTGATGATTCATCCATGCAATTCTGGGTGCAAATGGCGATCAGACTTGTTCGCATGCTCGGGTTGAAGCGCATCCCCGTTTCATCAGTCAAGCACATTTGAGTGGTTTGACACCTTGGGATGATTCAGAAAATGTAAGATACTGTACAGTCAACCCTCAGTTTAGTGCCACCCTCCCATAGTGCCAAAAATTTCCCTGGTACAAATCTCCCTTCATTATGGTTTTGAGGAAAAACCCTGATTTAGTGCAGAATCACTTACAGTATGGTGAAACAAGGAATCTTTGTCATGTTGAAAAAAGGGGCAGAAATTGAAGTAAACTTTGGCATTTTTCCAAGGATATCATTGGACTATAAGATTTCTGACTGCTCAGAATCACACCCCTGTCAAAGCTGACCTTGGGTGGGGAGGGGGTTTGGATGTGGAAATCTTGATTTACCTTGTGAATGCTGAAAAGCGGCAAATAAAGTGTTCTGTTCATTCATTCATTCATTCATTGAAGGCATGCAACAGTTAATTTGCCCAATGAGTCTTTCACTTCCTTTCAAAACACATCACCTTAATTTTTATTACCTTCTCATTCCTTTGTCATGAAAATAACAGCTAAAAGGCCTTCAAAAATTCAAGTTACCAGGTTTGAGAGGAAAAGACTTTAGTTAGAGAGGTTAACGCAATGTTTCTAAGAGAATTCAGACAGGGACTTCCAGAAAAAAGCCGAGGGATGAATTATAAAGAAAAACATAGATTTTCAACAGGATTTCTGTGATTCACTGAGACATTTTAATCACTGGTTTTAGAAAAATGATGGTCTTCATGTTCACCTGTTTCTTTTTCAACTATGACAGATATCATCCTTTCAAAACCAGAAGAAGTTCAGATACAATAAAAATTACTTTATATGAATGAACACTCATTAAAACCTGCTCAAAATCACAAGGAAAATGGTGAAAAAGTTGAAAGCTTTAAGATTTGTTTATTAGTAATAATTGTTCAATTAAACGTTTTCATTTTCAAGACACAATTGTGTCTAATCCAAGGTTTTCAACTATTTTATATGTTATATGGGTTTTCTACAATTAAGCTTTTTCCTACAGATATTTGTTTCAATTCCCAGGAAAATTTTCTGTAAAGAGAGTCAACCTGTACAATAAATTCATCTTGTAATTATCATTCACCGGTCCATTTTAAAATGTGTGACTGTGCCCCTAAATATTTTTGAAAACTTGATAAAATGAAAAATCCGCAAATCAAAAAATAAGAATAAATATAAAACATGCAAAATGGGCAATTCACTTTACTTAGTGTGTCATTTCTGGTGATATTTAATGCTCTTAGCAGCAAAAGAAAGTTTCTGAAAGTTGACAGCTATGTTTCATCCCTTTTTAATTACAGTTTGTATGAGTTTTGAAGATATTTGACCAAGTTTTTGCATTTCCTCATGGCATCATGGTACTATTTTAAAGATAGGAAATTTTGTATCCTGATTCAATTCATTTCTACCTTACCCTATCTCAATGAGAGGAGGATTTCCTTCAACTATTTCAACCTGCAGAGCCTTGTAGTCCCTTCTCATGCCCTTCTTCACTTCTGCTATGATTTCATATGTCTGAGGCCAGGTCCTGAACTGTGACATGTTGAGTACTAGATACTGATCAGATATGTTCAACAGACCTGTAAGAAAACATGTTCAAGTCATGTCTATCAATGGCTCATAAAAAAAATTGAAAATTGGCTTGAATTAAGTCTGATGTTGAGATTTCAGTCAACAATTGTAACTGATGTGCAATCTCTTTTTTATTTATGCTTGATGAGGTGCTCACCTGGTCCCCATCCAAAGCAGCCTCCCAAGTCTGGGTATTCTACCTGGATGGTTTCATTTCCATAGGTATTATTGGTTTCATAATACAAGTTATTCCTTTGGGTGTCCAGTGGTACTGATATGTAGCTGTCATTGTACTTGCCAGCCCAGTATGGCATTCCTGTTTCTGTCAAGTTTTCCCCTTGCCTTTTGCACCACCATTTGATCTCAAAGTCCTGGATGAATAATTTTGTTCAATTGCATATATTTGTTGCTTAAACTGTTAGTAGATGACCTGGTTGTTGTCTGGGTCATCAGGATCTATAGACCACAAGGTTGGCAACAAAGCCAATGACTGGTTCACACCCCTTCTGTATAGAGTCTCTCCTCCTTTGGTTAGATAGGCTTCTAATGACGTTGGAGTGATTATCAAGTATGAGTAAGCACTTCTTTGAAAAGGTGCTTTTTTGTCCAATTCACTCTCCTCATTGACTGCAAACATTGAACCATAGAACTTATTTATACCCTGTAGAAAAAGTATTTGACTTACCCAGAATTGTCATGGTGTATTTTGCTCTGTAGATCCCAACATCAAGGTATCCTGGAGGAATGGCCAGTATGGATTTGTTGTGTGAAGGTAAAGCAGAGATGTTTGTAATTACTTCCCTGAGCAAACCCAATCTGCAATTTATGAAAAGAAAAAATATTCCGTGAGTCCTCTTACAGCACATTAACCAAATGTTGCATTTGAGCAATTCATCTGACATCTTGAAGTATGTTTTACAAAATGAATAAACACTTTATAAACTGTTCATAATAATTCATTAGTGCGGATAGTGCCTCAAGTTAAAAAATCTGTACATTCCTGAAAGTTGGTCAGATTTCTGGCCATTTGTGGCTCAGGTTTCAAGTTCAAATTTGAATGTTTTTCTGGAAAAAGTTGCATTCAGTTTGCAGTTGTGTCATATTTTGCAACCTAAAATATCGTTCAAAGCTGGAATATATTTCTACAAAGGGTATTTATACATCAAGTTATCAAAATATTGCCATTGGAAATGATCTAAGGTTTCTAATTACACAGAAATGTGTAACATCTGGACACTTCATTTGTTTGATGATTGAATGTAAGGGTAAGAAGCAAAGACACATGATTTTGGCATTGGCTTACGTTGGTTCAACCTTCACTATTTCCCAAGCCTTCTTGGTGACCAAAGTAATGTTGCAGTCCAAGAATCCCAGGGCAACCAATTGTGTTGTTCTTCCCTTAATGTACTTGGGTGCTGCCCAGAACCTGGTGTCATTGAACCTGATCCAAAGATGTGGTGGGGCACAAGGAATTCCAGAGATAGGAAACTGTACCACTTGGTAGTCCATTGACAAGTCATTGTGTGCTCTTGCTTCCACCATGAAAAATCCTCTTTCATAGTAAGTGTGCTTTGGATTGGAGAAAATTTATCTCAAGGATGGATTCATTTGGCATTTTTATAAAGCCAAGACTTACAGTGAACTCCATCTTCATGTCTATGTATCTCACCCACTTGTAAGTGTAGTTTTTTCCATACCTCTCATCACAGAAGTCCTTGATATCAGAAGCTAGAAAAGAAAGAAAAATCAGGATTAAGAAATCTCTACAATAAAAATACATACGATTTCTTGCAGTAAAGGCTTCCATGGTAGAATTGTCTCCCCAGTCAATCATCAGACATGTATATGTTCCTATTTGCTCAAAGGTAAGTACAAAGTACTTTGGTGAACCTTGTTCAGCAATCAATCCCATGTCTGTTATCTCCAGGCCTGAGATTGACTCCAGAACTGTTGAAGTGGAAACTTCATTTTGATGTTCTTCTATAAATTTTATATCTTACAAACCATTCAATGTGTAGTTGTACTGAGGAGCTTCTCCTTGGAGAAAGTTCCAAGCAAACAATGCACTGTAGTATGTTCCAGGCTGTAAAACAAGGAGTGATGCCATGACCAGAATTCTTTTGTTTGAGTTTGAAATACCTTTTCAAAGAGGTGGTCAACTCTTGAATTTGTAGTGTTGGTCAGCAAGACATATTCATTGTTCACCAGAATTCTGAGTCTGTATTCCTGAACATCACCTTGATCCATGGTTGGGAAGAAAGTTACATTCCTTTCTAATGGGAAACTGTTTTGCAAAGGTCCAAAGCCATCATGGTACTCCTCAGCCCCTGTAAATCTCTTCATTACAATCCATTTTTATGAAATGGCTTTGTAATCAACTGCTCACCTCTGGGAAGAAATGGCAAGAACTGAACAACTGACCCAAGATTTATGATTCTCTCATAAATCTGAACCTGTTTTTTTAAAAGGAAGATTGAACTGGAGATGTGTTATGATTTTTGCTCAAATTTTTTCTTACCCTGTTGGTGATATTGATCATGGAGGCCAGATTGTGAATCTTGATTTGGACATAATAAGTTCCCCTCTTCTCATAGGTTCTGTTTGAAGTAAAGTTGAACCCTTGTCCAAATCCCTCATCTATGGGGAACTGTATTGACTGTCCATCCCCATACTCCAACAACGCAGTGGCATCTGTTGGCAGCCTCATGCCAATGGGATACAATGTCTGAAACACAACATCTCCAGGTGGCAGAAGCACTGGTGCATCATCCATCAGCTTCCAGGCAGTTGTAACTGGATACTGGGCATGTAATGTATGGTTCCATGTGAATGTGCCCCATTCATTCTTCACTGTGATTCTGATTTGGTAGATTCCTTCATTGACATAGGTGTGGTTCCTTGAGAAACTTGAGTTGGTGCAATCTATTTGAAAAATTGGAAGCTTTTTAAAATTTTAAAACAAAAAATAAAATCTAAATCAATCTGGAAACTGTGCCTCAGAAAATCAGTTCCAACACGCAGAATAAACTGGTGATGAACCTCCAGAAAGAAATGAAAACCAATTACTGTACACTGAGATCCCAACATTCGGACACTGCCTGACATATGGACAATTTGAATTTGGGATGCTTAGTACTTAAAAAATATGCCCCCAACATCCAGTGACTCAAAATATGGTTTTCCTCAAGATTTTTGAAAGAAGTGAAACATATTGTTGTCTTAATTTTTTGAATTTCTTGAAGAAATTGAGCTATTAACATTTAAACATGCTAGAAATACATTTCATTATAAACTCACCCTCAATAATAATATAAAAAACAAGATTTTGTTGTCACTTTTTAGCTTTTTCAATTGTGTGTGCTCAGTGTAGCAAGACTTGTTCTTTGTTTCTTGAGCTCCTGATGCCAAAAGATCAGATTTTGTGTGGTTTTCTTCTTGACATTTACTCCCTGCATGTATTGAAGTTGAGAAAAGATTATTTTATTCAATTTTTGAGGGACTTCTTACCTGTTCATCTACAGGAGAACCAATTAAAAATATTCCCATTGAAGTCTTTGGTAAAACACAGTCTGACATTCAGACTTTCCAACTTACAGACAATAAGATCCATGCACTAATTACATCCACGTCTTTGGGTCCCACTGTACCATATACATTGATGCCTCAAACAAATAAATTAATTTATCAGTAAACAAATTTAAAAAAGGATGGACATCCATAGTGAATAATGAGTAAATATAGGTCTATGAACCGTGATTGACACCACAAGGCAGTGCACATGTTCAGCTTGTTTGCACATGGAAAATGTGTGTCTGAACAAAGTATGATTTAGATACCAACAATCACACCATGTAATTAAGTAAATAAATGGTGAGTTGTTTGAGCAATCCCTCTATTGCGACATGTTGCCAAAATAATGTGTTAACCTCAGATCATGAACTCACTGTTGATGATTTGGCTTTGCAAAGAGCTATCACCCCAATCATATGTCACACTGACATTGGACCCAGTAGTCATGAAGTATGACAAGTTTGCAGCAGTTCCTACCACAACATGCAAAGGTTGGATAGACATGTTGAATCCAGTAATAGGAATCTGCACATTGATGTATGACCCATTCCCACTGCTTGAATTTACTCCAGCTTGGTTGCTTGTTAGTTGTACTTTGAATTGGTACCCATGAGTGGTTGGGTTGAGCATTGGTCCAGGGTAGACTAAAGGCACTGTGTAAATGAATGGATTCCTCAGATTGGCCCTGATGTAGTGGCGACCATTTGTTGCACCATAGTCTGAAGCTGTGAAGGTTTCAGTCAATGAAACCCCTCCAGCATCAGGACCTACAGTCAAAAATCACATATTGTATATGTGTATTTTTGAAATACGCATTAATATGATTTGTGTGCAAAAGGTGAAGATTACTAACTCTCTCCTGGTGCCACAGATCTCCAAGCAATCCTGGCTCCTCTACTGGGATCAAAACCCACTATGAAACCCTTTTTGACCGGCAATGGTGGATCCAATGGGTAAAACACATGGCCATCCTCAAGAACACTTACAGTGAATCTGTTCACAATGGTGTACTGGGTTTTCTGTCCAGAGGTACACACCTGGAATTGAAACTCATTGCTCAAATCTGTATAATACTGTAATGTTGGGTTTCAACCAAAGACTCACTGGTGTTCCTGAGACCTCACATTGTCTTTCTAAGCTGCAAATGGCAGTTGCAGGGTTGACATCACAGGGAACTATTAGATTTCCATTCATAGCTCCACAGCTTGTTCTGCAAACATCACTTGATGAGCAGTAGCTTTCTGTTGCACACCCAGGTTGAAGAACCTTCACATATTAAAATGTTTGAAGAGAAACAATTTTTGGCTGCATAAGGAAAAAGTTTTCACCATACCAAGAGGTCTAGGGTTCCATTTCCAAGCCCATAAAATTCAAATGAGTACAGGGTTGCATCATCCTCAAGAGGAGACCAGTTGAGAAATATTGCATCAGCAGGACTTCCAGGCCAGGCTGGGGTTGTTGATGGAGGATCAGTGGTGTATTCTGTGGTTGGCTCTTCTGTAGTCACTGATGGGAGAAATTTGAGATCATTCACTAAATTCTTGCTTCATGATTTAATTTTAAATGCTCACATGGCTCACAAACTGGCAGAGTGCTTGGCATCCATCCAGCCTTCCCTATGCAAGTAGTTTCAATTTGGCTGAATGTTTCATTCAGAAAATTTCCAACCAGGCATGTAAAAGTTTTCTTGAGTGGAAACTCCCCTGAGTGACTCCAGTACTTTGGCTCAGTGTCAATGCTCACAGGACCTACACCTGTTGGTGCTTTTGTGCTGCAGCCTGTGAAAAACAAAATCCAAGATAAGGCAGTAGCTTGAAATTAAATTTTGGGTGCACAAGTTTCTGCAGCAGAATCCACAAAATCAGTGAAGGACATGTAAACAATGTGATGCACTTCTGTTGTATTTTGCTATATGGACAGTTTTAAATTGCAGGTCTGAATTTGGTAAGCTCTTGGCCACAAATTGACATTTTAGAGCCACCTTTACATTTTTTTCATTACTGATACAATATTCTGAGAAATTTTAATTTTTATCCATTGAATATGAATTGTGAGATTTAGGAGATCATCACAATGAAGGGTTCAAATCATTTCACACATTTGGTGGAGTTTTATTGTCCCTGCATAGCCTAAAGTGCACCAGTTTGGCCATCAAAGATCAAAGTTTTCACTGTTTGGCTGAATTTTCAGGTTTATCTCCATTTCATTCTGGGGCTCATAAAATATTACTCAGTGAAAATGTTCTGAATCTTTTTGCATTAAGAAAGACTCTGATAGATGAAGTACCAGTTTAAGAAACTTATGCACCCATCCTTTTTTTGTAGAGGCTGTCACTATATTCTGTTTGTAACAAAAATAATTACCTGCTTGGCAAAGGAATGGCAAGCGTTCTGGCTCTGAAACAGTTGCAGGGAAACATTCTGTTTTTTTGTAAACCCATCCTGAAACACCCTTTTCAAGCAAAACACAGTCCCCAGAACCATTGGCAGTGCCAAGATTCAAAGCAGTCACTCCATCATAGAGGAGGTGAGAAGCACTGACATTTGCTGCACTTGTGTAAACAGATCTGTAAGATTGTATGGATTATAAAACATGGCCCATTCAAATCATACATTTTTGAATATTTCATACCTTGTAGCTCAAAATAAAGAACAATTTACTCACCTTTTTGAAGGGGAAATCATGACTCTCTGACTACTTCCAATCCCACTTGGAGGGACATCCAATGGATAAATCCCATCCAATAAGACAGTAGCTGAAATTATTTCAGATGGTGACCTCAACTCTGCCAGGACTCCACACCGGTGGGCATAACAAAAGTCATTCATAGTTGTTATGTTCCTGGCTGAATGCTTTGTTGGATCAGTGGACTTCACCCTGTATAACCTTCTATCAGTCAAAGTTGTATATTCTGATGCTTCAACTGAAAAAGAAGACACTATTGGAAGAATGGTTTTCTTTGATTTGTGATCAAGATCTTTACTATCAATGCAGGATACATTTGGCAGGTTCCAATTGGAAGGAAATCCTTTGGTGCATGTGTAGTCTTTAAATCTTTGAAGGGTGCCTTGGATCATTTTCCCACAAGGACATGTTACTCTTATGGATGACCCAATTGGGTAAATGGCCCCTGGGGTTACCAAAGAGTTATTAATGGAATGAGTGATGGAGGCATCAATGATGGCTGGAGGATCTTCACAACCTGAAAATTATCTTTATGTTGAGACAAAATCTTTTAGTGGTAACATTGTGTCCACTTACTTGTGTAACAAGTAGGGATGACAGACTCATTCCAGCCCACAAGGCCCATGCAGGATGATGTGAAGCTTTTTATGTTTTTTGTTTCAAACAGTGCTCCTGGTGGGCAACTGTAGAGAACCTTGAGTGGATATTTTCCTCCAGTTAAGCTCAAAATGGAGTCAGGTGTTACAGATATTCTTGGGTCTGGAGGAATGGGTGGTTCAATTGCACATCCTGTGAAAAATGTTTTACGTGTTTAATGCCTTGAAAACTGTCAATACTGCAGAAAGCAAAAAGTGCAGCTCTTAACAAACAGGAAATCCCAAAAAAATGACTGGAAATTGCTTTAAATATAATAATTAAACCATGAATAGTTTACCAAATTTTCAATTTTGCAAAGTGATGAATGCCCTTTTTATTTATTAAGAAAGTTATTGACACAATGCTATTATATTCCAATTAGCAAACTCAAATTCAAAAGAGAATAACCTTTCAAAAGATATCAACAGGGGTGTTCTACATTGCCCAAAAATTATCTGGCTTTTCAAGTCTCACATTATACCTCTACAAAAGCAGTGTTCCCTGACCTTTTCAGGCCTACAGATTGGCAAATATCCAAAAAAAAGTTTGCAGACAGGCAAATTAAAATAATATCCTGCAAACCAAAAAAGTTTCATACATATTTTCTGGCCTTGCCAAGTTTTGCTTGAATGTAATTAGGCAGGTAGATACAAGAACAATTCAGTTAAGAATGTCATGAAACAATAAGAAAGGTGGGCATGGAGAAAGGTACTGAGATGAAAAAAATAACAATTCGTTTCAGCAGGATAACATTTGTCTGAAGGGTTAATAGGAGAAAAGCCAACTTTTGTTTTCATCAGATAATTCAACTACCATTTCCTTTGGAAATTTTAGGTAAAATGAAGAGACTTCATCCCTCCTTCTGATGAATTTTTTATGCTGAAAAGTTCCAGTGGACCAGCAAAAAACTTCTGCAGACCAGCACCAGTCCATGGACCATGAGTTGGGAAATGCTGTACAAAAGTGTCTCACGTGATTTTCAAAGCATAGTCAATAAAAACCTTTTGCATGTTTTCAAGGGCATCTAAAAACTGCGCAAAAGTTAAATTTACCTGCTTGGCAAATGAATGGGGATGGACTCATCCAGTTTGCAGCCCCAGTGCAAATGTCCTCAGTGGCAAACCAATTTCCATCTTTCATTGAGTCATACAAAACCAGACAACTTTGGGATGCATTAAAAGGCGTGCTTGGTGGTGACAATGGATCATGTAGCTCTGTCACATTAACTGCAGTTCCATTGTACATCTTATACTGCTGGCTTGTCAAGCTATCAATAAATGAGCAATGAATCAAGACAGAGATTTTAAGCAACCAAGATGGAGTCTACTTGAGAGTTAGTCCAGTGTAAACATAGTGTCTCCTTCCTGCTCTTCCAATTTCATTTTTCCCATCCACAGGAAAAATATTTGCCAGTAGATCTGAAGCTTTGATTGCATTCAAGTCGTCAGCATTTCTGGGCTGCCCCAAAACCCCACACCTGTCTGTGGAGCAGAATGTGGAGTAACTTGCAAAGTCAGAGACATAAATCTTGCTTTTGGAAGTGGTCTTGATGCTGTAGAAGATCATGTTTCCAACATCTAGCTGCTCACTTGCTGAAACTGAAAATAATCCCAACTCTCAGAAAATTATTTTCTAGGTAAATTTGAATTGATACTTGCTCATTTCACATGTGGGAGAAGCAGATAATGCTGCCCAAGTTCCATTGGAGCAAGTGTATGTCTTCTGTCTTAAGATAGTCCCACTGATCACTTGCCCACAGGAGCATGAATAGACCACTTGGTACCCAGACACAAAAGGTGCAGCTGGAGAAGACCCTCCAGAGGTACTCACAGACATCCCCAAAGGTGGCACTGGAGGACTGGGGCAGTCATTTGTGTTTGGTGCCTGGGTAGTGGGGAACTCACAACTGGGTACCACATTTGGCACCCACCCTTGCTTTCCAACACATTCTGATATGAATGTTTCAGTGTTAAAGCCAGAGAATACAGATCCAGCAGGACATTTGTACACTGCTCTGACAGAGTTGTGCGCAAAGCCGTAAGTGGTTCCATAACCATGGTATTCATCTGGTGGGCTGGTCATAGTTGCTCCTGATGGTGGTGCAGGAGGGGCCATTGGACACCCTGTTCATCCCATCCAAAATATATACACATTGAGTCAGGCACAAATAATTCATGCTGTCAATTTTCCCAGGTGTAATACTGTATTAAAAGCAAGTGATGCTCACAAAATCTATCACAATCTTTTCTTGGTCTGCATAGCAGCACAGGGCTGCCAAAAATAATCATGTCCTTGATTATTATTCAAACAAAATTCAAAAATTAACATTCTGAACAAAATGCCAAACAATGAATCCAAGATTGAAATAAAAATTATATTTTTCCTATAAAAGAAGCACAATAAAAGCTTCTTTCATATGAAGGCAGCTGATGCTAAATAAAGGGAAGTGGTTTTTGTTTATCAAGCAGTGAATAAACAATTCACTATTGAAAAATAATCCTTATACCTTTTTCCATTTAAAATTATGTTTCCATTTATTCCTTTTAATATTGATACATTCATAGGAAAAAGCCTTGTTTTCCAAGCTTCATCATGGTGGGTTCAACTGAAAAAATTAAAATACTGAGGTTAGGTCTTTTGTTTCTTTTGGTCACACGAAAGACTAAATTTGAATATTAGACACACACAGGTAGTTTTCTCCGTCGTCACTACCTACCTTCTCGTAAACTCATGACATTATTATAAAGAACATGCATGAATGACCACCAAAAGATAAATCCCAGCATCTTTTTTTAAGCTTCCAAAGTACTGCTGTAGTGTGTAGTCTACTTGAAAATCCAATAAAATAAGGAACTCACCAGCCTGGCAGTAGAAAGGCATTTCATAGACCAAGGGAGTATCTGCATACCTGATGAACTGGGGCACATTGAATGTATCAATGGTCACACCAACATTTGGATATGAAGTGGTTGGTAAGTCAAAAGTATTTTTTGTTATCCAGTAAGTTCTTCCATTAGCATTGTAGTCAGTGTTCTTGAAGAAGGCAGTGTCCCCAACCCCAGTTGGGGGCTGCTCAACTTGACCATCATAAGTCAGTCTGCAGAAGTGAATGTTTATTTGGAAAGCAGTTCAGTGTACTGAATAAAATTGGCACAAGGGTTTGTTCAAGAGACTTAGCAGTATTTAAAGTATAAAAATATAAACCTAACCAAAAAGGCGACCGAAGACGAAATCTTAGGAGGTCTGGTCGTATCTTAGTAGTTCTGAGTTTACTTTGTACAACAAGTAGACAAATATCATGAGACCTTCGAGTCGTCGATGAAGTCAAAATTTTTCAGGGTGAATTTTATGACAAACATTGCTACAGGATGGCTGATACAATTTTCAAATTTCATCACACATCACATTTTCAATAATATTCCTAGAAAGATTTGACACATATTAAAAACTTTGGATATTACCAATTAACAGGCCACATGCTTTTTTATAATTGGTCCATGTAAATGCTATTTCCTCAGTGTTGTTGTCACTTTCAAACCCATCACCTTCTATTCAAGTCTGAGACAGGGAAGACAGTAATGCTAAAATCAACCTTGTTCTGGAAAATAAAAAAAAAACTTACTCTCAGGTTATATTCACTGTTGTTTGAGTCTCAGTATAAAGTATATTTATTATAACTAAATATTTCAAGACCCAAATGAATGTTTTGTGGCAAGATCCTTCTCTGCAAATTACAATTTTTATTTCTTGAGGATAATGATCAGGTGTTGAGAATGCATTAAAGAATGAAAATACTGTATCAGTGGTTTCTTGTTCTGGTGAAGTGTAAGCATGTGTTAATGTACTTATCAATGTTTCTAGTGTTCAGAATTTTTTATGAAGCAGTTCTGTGTAATGAAAAGTATTTCCAGCCAAAAATTAACACTGCAACAAAAGGTAAAACAGGCTGACAAAACCTTTGAACCAACCCAGTTAAAGTGTCTTTGTATCATTACTGTACCTTGCTGATATCCCAGTTAACACCATGGGTGTGTATGCAGGTTGCAAAACATATCTCCTGTAGTCATTTGCAGCACCCAAGAAGAAGTGAACTCTTCGCTGAAAAACATGCACGGCAATATTCCTCAGTGAGTCTAAACTGGCAGTATCTCTGAAATCTGCCAAAGTCCCACAAGTTTGCAATTTGCACCAGTTGTTCCAGTTTTGAAGTCCAGTTCCAGTATAATCCCCTTGCCAGGATCCTCCAGGATACACAAAGTATCTTGTTGTTGGTGCATTAGATGCATAAGTGACATCACTCGCTATATGGAGGATGGATTTGGAATAGCAGGACAATTAGCCTTATGCTTAGATAGTGTCTTTATTTTTCATGAATATACTCACTGCCTTCAAAGCAGTCAAAAGTAGTTGGGGTACCAATCCAGTTTCCATCAATGCATGTTATGGGCCATACTCTGACATAGACACTCTCACAGCCCACAACAGTTGAGCTGATGAATGATGTCACAGAGTTTAAATAGTGGATACAATTATAGAGGATGTGTGCACATAGTT
>CAJPEX010001075.1:0-68553 GCA_905338405.1 Notodromas monacha
CGGGATGCGCACTTTGATACATGGTCAGACGCGACGAAAATAAAGTAACGAGTGGAGTTCCTTGACACGTTGAACTAGCGGAAAGACGAAGAATGGCGTCCCTCAGCAGCCGCCACGACGCAAAAAATAATAATAAAGAGAAAAAAGATGATGAAGATCTTGAAGCATGGGTGTGCGTTGAGCATTTGAGCGCGTATAAAAACGGCGCGAATTCAGAACAACTCGAGTCCAGGAAATCAAATCGTAAGATGTACTACAGTATTACAAAATGTAATCACAGAACATCGCACCAGAAAAGTATCGACTACTGGTGATTTAAAAAAAAAGTAATTATGCGTCTTTTGCTCGTGTGATTTCGTTATTGGATATAAGGCATACCTCGACACCCTGGACATTGTTCCGCAAAATATTTACTTTGTCTGGTAATTTCGCTGTTTTCCCCACTGTTTTGTGCTGAGCCGCTCTGTGACTCGCTCACTTGCTAGAAACTTTAAGGTAAAATAATACTTCGCATATTTGTTACAAATACAGTACTGCTATAATATGTTTTTTTTTCTCCCAGACAGCGGTAGGAAATCAGGCCCACTTCGATGCCCTACGTATAAACATTCTGCCGCAGAATTTTCCCCAAATGCAGTAATTTCGCTGTTTTTTTTTATTCGCACGCGCGCTGTTTTGTTGTCCAGACGTTCTGTGACTCGCCAAACTGCTAGACAATTTTATTTAAAAAATATATATTTTTTGCATTTTTCACGAATTCTGCATTGATGTGTTTTTTTTTTCTTCATAGGCTGCGAGAGGACATCAGTCACACCTCTACACCCTATGCCAGAACTTTTTGGTCCACCGAAAAATCGGTTTTCGGTCCGATAATTCCACTCGTTTTTCATACACACACATGCGCTGTTTTATGCTGAGCCGTTCTGTGTCTCGCTCAACTGCTCGGTGTGGATAAAAAAAACCCGACGGAGATCCGCTCCCCCAAGTTTCAGCTCGACTGTCTGGTTTGTCCCGTTGGAAGCAACGGGCGTTGGAGCGTGGAGAATTCTGCACCGGGTCCCTGTCGCCGCCACGGTGGCTGGTCGCCGCCGCCGCCGCCACAGCAGCAGCAGCCGCCGCCGCCGTCGTCGTTGCGTTCCATTCACAAAGCTTTCCTCTTCGGCACACAGCGTCTACTAAACCCCATTGCTTCTTCTCGGTCGTCATCCTCATTTTCGCTCGGCCATTCGGAGATCCTAGTTCTCCATTGAACAAAATATGCGCAGACATGCGTGAAAGGCGACCCCGGCGGGGGGCGGCTCAGAAACGGACGAGAAACGATGTGACGGAATCGTGGCGTAGTAGCCATGAAGGGTCACTTTTTTTTTTCTTTCTTTTTTTTTTGACGGGGTCGACGAAAAAGGGATGCTTTTTTGGGGGGAGGGCTTCGTTAAGCACATTTAAACCAGGTGAGGCGTGGTTTAGTTGCTGAATTACCCCGTTTTCTGCGGAATTCTCAAGTGGTCACCTTTTATGACAGAGTCATTCAGCGAGACGATAACTAATTAGAGCTCAAATTTCTGCCAAAGTTGATAACTTTATCGCATAATTTTTAAATTTTAACCATGTGAAACTGAAAACAAGAGCCAAATTTCGACCAATGCCATGAGCGAACAAGAGGGGCAACTTTTACTTTTCTTCGCAAGAAATCAATAAATCCCAGATCACTTCGCAATATCGGCATTGTAAGTAAAAGCACAGTGATGCGGTCATTTCCTTATTCAATGTATTCATCATGAAGGAACTAAATTTAAATTGTTTTTATTTATGCATCATATTTCGAAAATTCGGAAACTTCGAATTTAATATCCAAATGTGACCCTTTCTCGTTGACCTTGAGTAATGTCTCTGATCGGCAAGCTCATCATCCAAAATAGCAAACAGACCTGAACACGTTTTCAAAATTGATGGGTTGATTTTGTCAGTGGAAGTGAATCATCCACCATAAAAATGTGGAAAGTTGCCCGAGTGAATGGGTGCTATTCATGCTTCGATCGAATAAAATAGTTATACAGTATTACTGACAAATCTTAAGCCTTCAGACGTTTAAAACTTGGCATGCCCGGGTACGGGGTACTTTACAGAATTCCGGCAATAAAATGTCGAGGTTTTTGACTAATTTTAGTATTAAAGTATCACGTTGATAACTCACCCTAAAAGCACTAATATTACGTGTATTGTACAAACATGGCTTAGCCTACGATATGTTGGTCTTCAGGTATCAGCAGACCATCGTCTGATTTTCTGGCGAAAAATCCGTCATTTGTCATCAAATAATTTTTTTTAATTAGGGCATCGAAATATTGTGAAATGAAGCGCGTGGTTCGAGGACTTGTCCTCTTCTTTCCATCATATTCAATTGTAAAAAAAAAATACAGGAGCCCTTTTTCAGCCTCAGTATTGTCTGAGTAACTGAAAAAAATAAACTTGCTCGTTACGTTTCTAAAGAAGTTAAGTAATCTCGCCCACGAGGCAAGCAGTACTCACGATCTGAGTTTTTTTTTTCCTTTTTTTATCCCACCAGTTCAGTAGAAAAAAATATGCTTCATAATTAGCAGCGCTTTCTTGGGTACCGATTACCCCCAAAAGGTTCCCTATTATTCCGACAGGTTGCCAGGACCTCTCAGTTACGGAGCAAAATTGGTTCGCCATCGAACTAATATAATGATATAACCAGGCATAAAGTACAGTTGCTTGGTACTGTACTGTACTTCGTCGACTTTTGATGGTTTTCATCAGTCTTCAACAGCAGGGAACATTTTAGAGCTACTTTTACAAATGAAACTGGGATGAAAGTCACTTTAAATATGATAAGCCTAATTTTCAAAACGAACAATTCAAATTTTACCAATCTGAGCGAAATAAAATTACATCCGACAACAGGAATTTGTATCTTTGTGAGTCGTTCACGAAAAATGATTCAGGTTCGATGACCGAAGCTCTCTTTGATTTGTTTTGAAATTTGATTGTTTCAATCACTCGTAGAAATCCCGCATTTTCACAAACTTGAATCCCGCTCAACCAAATTTTCGAGGTTTATGCGAAGAAAGAAAGAAAGAAGAAAGCCCTCTCATTGAATAATTCCCTGCATTATTTTTCAACACTGCTCAGAATATGAGCACTAACGGAAAACAACTGATCAGCACTCAGCTACGAACATCGGACTGCGTCGTCGCGTTCATTTCGTCATGTACGATTTGTACCGATCCTTCGAAGTGGTATTATTTTCTTTTTAATGGGGAACTGAAATAAGGACGATTCAACTTAGGGGCATCCAACAAATCTGCCCCAACATCCAGGCATGTTTCGAGATACGGACAGTTCACCAACATTTCTAGAAGAATGGAAAATGTTGATTTTTTTTTTAAATGTTGATATACATCTTGAACAAATTGAGCTTTTTTTATTCACATAAGGTACATTAAAAAGTTACCTTAAATTAAATATAGAGTACAGTAATTCATAATCAAAAACAGGCTAAATTTCGGGCTTCTTTTTTTCAGAATTCTTCCCTTCATCTCTGCACAGCATGGGAAGACTTTTGATTTTTTTTGGCTCCTTTTCATGCCAACAGATCACTTTACGTGTGGCTTTCTTCTGCACAGTAATTTTCTGTACCTCGAAGGTGAGAAAAATTATTTTATTCAGCGTTTTGGGGGAATTTTTTTTTCTAATTTGTTGATGAACAGGAGAACCAATTGAATATATGACTTATTCCCCTTCCTTTATATGATTTCTCATCAAAGATTCTCTCTAATTTGTCCATTCAACTAAACCTCATACAGAAACAAGCTGAAGACCTTGTGCTTTAAATTAATCTTTACATATATTTTGTAACCAATGTCAGGGAATGAATGGGTGTATGCATACATGTCAGATGTCCAGTTGTATTTCATGTTGTATTGTACTTCTTTTATTTTTGTTATCAATTTGTGCTTTCCTGCTCTGAAGTGATTGAAATGTCTTTGAGTGGATTTGGGTTGGGTGGGAAGGGGGTTTTTGGGTGTGGAAATCTTGATTGAACCTTGTGAACGCTGAAAAGCGGAAAATAAAGTGTTCTGTTCATTCATTAATTCATTCATTCATATGTTCAAATTGAAGTCCACGGAAAAGCGTGATCTCACTTGTGGACGCTCCGACATCGGGACAAGGTCAATGCACCAATTGCGTCCGCATTTCGGGGCCCCAGTGCATTTAAACGCTAGGTTTGGGGAGGGGGGAAGACATGACAGATCTTCCTCATTAATAGTACAATATTATAAGAAGAAAAAGGGGGAAGATAAAGCAGTAAGGAAGGAAGGAAGGAAGGAAGAAGGCCACGTCATCGCCGACAAGCTCTGATGAGCTGACGACCAACCGGTCAAACACGGCTTTTCAATTTCGCGTTGGTCTTCATCCGCAAGACCCCAAAAGGGGGGTTTTTTTTTTCTTATTTCCTTCTCCTTTTTTTTTCTTCTCCCCGTGGTTGTTGGTGGCGGGCCGCTCATTTGCATTCATTACGGTTACGAGTGACTTCAGCGTGACCAAACGCCTCTTCGGCCCGGGCAATTGATGGGCCTCTTCGCGCAAACAATTTAAAGGTCTCTTGCCTTTCCTCTCTTGTGTGTGTGTTTTTTTTTCTTCTTCTTATGCTGCCCTTTTTTCCCCTCGGTTCGAGACCATTTCCTACTTCCTGTTCTTTATGGGTTTCCTGCTCATCAGAAAATTTGTGTGTGACCGAAAATTTTCTCGGCGTTATTTATTTTTGAAGGCGGAATATCAATGGCTGAAGTTACTACTGTAGCATTAGCACTGCCATTCTATCCCGATTATTCAGCTCATGCGCGTTTTAATATATATTTTTCGATTCGTCCCGGGAAAAAATCGGAAATTCATTCATGAGGTACACTCCACTTCAAAACGAAGAACTGGAGTCATAACTGCTAGGCAAAATTGAAGAAAAATACGTTGAAATACTGCAATGCACAGTTTGAGACAGGAATTCGTCGCTCATCTCATTCCACTGGTGAACCGCTGTAATGTACTCGGAATCATTTTAATTCACAAAAAAACCTTCTCCAATATTAATTTTTTGAAAGTAACGTTTCAAAGTGAAATTTAGCGACGTGAATGTGGGTTATTTAGAAGATATTTGGGTAACACGCCATAGTGTGTATTTCGTTGGATGGGAAAGAGATGGAGGTACAGTAATTTAATTCTTGACCAATGTTGACAATATTTGTTCACCAGGGATGAAATGCAGAAAATATAGCACGGGAGTTTTGGGAAATTACCTTTTCCCGGATTATTATGTGCATTTTCAGGCAGTCTGAGTATTTCGAAGATGCAAAAATTAATTTTAAAATGCTTGCTCTGTCGATGTGTCAGACCTGAAAAAACGCATTCTTCGGGGGGAAAAGCTCTCATCTTGTCAATTTGAATGTCAAGGAAAATTAATTCGCACGTTTCAAAAAACGTCATTCGATGAGGAATCAGTTCATCGATACCATTGAAGAAAACCAGCAGAAAATGAGAAAAAAAAACTTGAATATTTTTCGCAACGGCATCTCTGGTATACACCTCAAAAGCTTTTTTTTTTTCAAGTTCTCGACAGAACTTTTCAACTAACCCTCGTCAGTCACGTCCGATTTTGTTTCCTTCACAAAGATTTCGAAAATGGACAAGATTTATTGCGCGCTGACAGAAACAATGATGAATAGCTCGCGTTTTCAACCCTTTTCGCCCCTGCTGAAAGAATGCATAATCGCCTGAAATGGTACAAAATGCATGTTCTTCAACGAGAGATCTCCCAAAACGAATAACAGTAAACAAAGCCGTCATACTTTCTTTATAACGTCAAAATACCCTGAGAACGTTGCACTAATTTTTCATTCCACTCCAGCAGCGAACTGGGCTTAATAAATTAAACCTCACGTCTTCCAGTCATGACCTGCTCCTGAGGATCCCAGGGGCCCCCAAAACAAAAGCATCGGCTCCACTAGAGGTCAACAGAAACCCCGGGGGTCAGTCCTAAATCATAACGCAAGCATGCCTGTGATTGAATAATACTTTAATACTCGCCACAGACACACACACACAAAAAATTATAATGAATTAAGCTGCCGAGAAGAAAAACAAAAGCCATGTGGGATTCAAAAGCTATCAGCAGCGTGGGAACGACTGAGAGCTTCTGGTACTGAACTGGACAAGAAACCGTTCTCCTCCCATTCGCTATTACAAAACAGGCATTAAGAAATATATACAGTACAGTACCTTATAAATAAACACACACAAAAAAACCAGTATTCTTCCATAACCAAACATCAAGGGGCTCCTGCAAAGAAGATATTTTCTACTAAGAGCTAAATTCTAAATTCTGACCCACTCGACCATCAAACGACTTTCTTAACTTCTTGAAAACTGCAAAAAAAACCACCCGTGATAGATAACACGATAAAACAGACCATCAACTGAACTATAAAGAATGGCCATTTCCCTGATAATCAACTCCGAGATGAATGATTAATTTTCCACGTTTGATGTAAAAACTAATCAAGCAAGAGGAGAAATGGGATACTGGAGTACCCTTTTATTTTTAATGGCAACTTTCACTGAACGAGGAAGTACAACAGATTTACTTCAAAATATCAATTATTTTCGATTGATGCATACGATTTTGTCTAAATAGAGAAAGAAAATTTAAATTTTCGACGTTTCTTCAATCAACCAGTTTAATCGAAAGATGACTTCTCTAAATAATGCGCAAGCTCTAGAAAAACGCTTGTCTCTCTGAGTAATCAGAGCGGTAATTCAAACGAGGTTTTCTGTTTTCAACACTTGAATGCTGTTTGTAGAATTCTCGACAAAATTTAGGAGAGCAAAATTTAAAAAAAGGAAGTGCTTGAAGCGCAAATTGAGTTCAAAACTCTTCACGTAAATCTCATGAAGTCAAGATGATACTTGAGAAAAGTCCATCACAGCCAGTAAGTAAACCAACACCCATCGTCATCGTCTCTATCTCACTCATTTACTCAATTTTCTTTTCGTAAACCCCAGAAATTGCTATCTCTATTCAGTTCACGTACTGAACTTTACGATTGTTTTTTCCCCACTTATTCCAGCAATTTTTTTCGCCACGGGAGAAAACTTCAAGTCGACCGTAACGCTGCTCGCGGAAGACCAATAAAATACGTTTTTCCAGCCATGCAGAACATGTGCTTCCGACACACTCAGGCCTTCGTTGATGCCAGAAAATTCGAACCTAATACGAGCCAGAAGAAATTTATCGACCAAGATAAAAAAAAATACTTTTTTAACGAATAGGAATTCCAATATTCGAATTCATGGCCACCTCAACCGATTTTCCAATCAATTCTTCGTTCTAGAACAACAATATTCCGTTCAGGAATGAAACGACCACACCCACAATCGGATAAAAGTTAGTTGAACTGAACATTTCAATTGCAAGGAAAATATGAAACAAATTGGGCTATGACCGACGCATTTCGAGTTATTTAATATGAGACGTGTTTTCCATTGCGTGCGCTCAAATAAAAAAAAAAAAAAACATCTGCAATTTTCATTGCAAAAACCGAATTCTTGCAAAACAATTCGATAAGCCCCAGCATGATTTTAGGAAATGCTCTGAATATAAGCTTTATCCCAGCATAGGGCTTTCCGACATCCCATCTCCTGATTTAAAGGCAGGCCTAATTTCGGATTTTAAAATTAATTTGTCTCAATCATCTCAATTTCATTTTAAAATGTTCCACCACGGTTCGTCCAGCTGTAGTCAAATACAAAAACTTCACTATTAAATACTGTAATAAACGATGTTGTCCTTTCCATCGAAAAAAAATCATTCACATTTTAATCCTCAGGGAATTTTCGGGGATGAATTACAAGCGAAAGAGTGGTCTTACTTCTATTTCGAGAAGCATAAGATGAGGTATGTTTGAAATTTCATTAAAATTTTTGTCATTTAACTGAGAATGATCATTCAAACTTCATCTCATTGAAGAAATTCAAAATCAACTGGAAAACCAACAGGAATACGCAGTTCGTCCGTCTTCTAAACAGTCCGCCACAATTCCTATTTCCAAAACAAACAAAAAAGTCTTGAATAAAATTTGAAGTAACAGATTACGGGGAAGAAATACTGCATAACCGAACTCGATAAATAAATCAAAGTTCGGTACTGACTTAAAAAAAAAAGCTAGAACGATCGATCAACTGAATCGGGGAAAGAAAGAAGAAAAGCACAATAAATAAATATGTTCAAAAATTTTGAAAACCAATGCGTCATTAAACTGTAAATTCTCATTCAAACTTCGTTTCATTAAATCATTCCCAAATAAATTGACACCTCGACAGAAATAAGCAGACCATCCGGCTTCGAGACGATCCCCACGCAATTCAATTCCTCAAGCCAACAAAACAGACTGAAACATTATATGAATAGCAACAGCTTTCGGACGAAATAAATAAATAAATAATTAAATACAGAACTCGATGAAAATGAGTGTGTCCTTCTTTTCGGTATTGGACTCGAGAAACTAGGACGGACGATCGACTGAATCTCGAAGAGAAAGAAGAAAAACACGAAGACGGGTGTTCAAAAATTTTGAAAACCAATGCGTCATTAAACTTCAAATTCTCATTCAAACTAAATTTCAATAAATCCATCCCGAATACTTTGAAACCCCGACAGGAATACGCAGTCCATCCGGCTTCGAGACAATCCCCACGCAATTCCATTCCTCAAACCAATAAGAAAACGCACTGAAACATAATTTATATACTGTATATGGCAAACGCTTTCGGACGAAATAAATAAATAAATAAAAACAGAACTCGATGAAAATGAGAGTGTTCTTCTTTTCGGTATTGGACTCGAAAAACTAGGACGGACGATCGACTGAATCTCGAAGAGAAAGAAGAAAAGCACAAAGAAAAAGTTTCTCCCGAATTGAGTAACGCGAGCCTTATTTTTCAACGACAAGAAAATACTGTTGAACCTCTTGACGTCTAAAGCCTGCCTGACTCGAATTTCCATACAGTCCCTGTAAACGTCTTGTTGCGAAAACAGAGCCTCTTTAGCTCAAAACATATTTACTGGTGAACCTCTCTTACTCAAAGTTTTCCAAGAACAATTAAGGGCGCTTATTTTATTTTTTAATATTTTTGAAATGAAAAGACCCGCTGTGATTTGGCACTGCATCTTCCCGACTCATTCAAACACCTGTTTCTAGTGCCTGTTTTTTTTTTTTTAAATGAAACATTTCTGGCTGTTTAAAAAGGGAAATGATTTGAAGAGTAGGAAGTCGTAACCCTTCTGTTTTTATTTGAAGTCACAGAACCAAAAGGATGTGTTCTATTATAATTAGGTCTGATTTCGTTTTTATATTTGAAATACTGTAGATACGAGACCAGCAATTTCACTATTTTATTCTCAAAAATGTGTATCGTTAGTCACCTCTTTAACTAGAGTTTTTTGTGGGTGTCTTGAAGTTCAACTTGAAGAGGGTTGACTTGTAATAATCGATTTTCCCCAAGAATAATATTTATTATTTTTCAAAGAGACGCCGAATCAGAGCGATTGCCCAAAACTTTTTTTGGGAGTTCAGTCGAGCTAAGGAATGGAAGTTGATGAATCTAGTTTTAAAGTATTTATATTTTTGGAAATTGTGGAGAATTTTAGTGGAACTTCTCGGAAGAAAGTTTTACCTGTGAAAGAGCTATTTTCCACCCGGGAGGCTGTAAAATCCCTCCCAGACAGCTTTCACGCAGGAAAAAGAAGAAATTTTTTTCCTTGATTGCCCATGAATAGAGAAAAAACAAGAAAAAAAAGCCATCCAGTGTATAATAGTTTGAAACCCTTCGGCGATAAATCAGTAAATCACCCGTGATCGAAAGAAGAAGGGAAAATCGATTGCTCTCTATCCCGAACGCTTGAACCGTTATTCAGTTACGGGAAACAACTTGATTTCCTTTCGTCAACGCATTAACACTGCCTTTAAAAGTGTCTCGGTCAACACGGGAGATGTTTCTTTCCCTGGCCCCCGGGGCGAAAAAATAAAAAATATTTTAAAAATAAGAGGACACTTAACTTTTGTTGGCCTAGGGGACGAGGAAAATAACGGACTCACTCTGCCCGTCTTGCTGAATTAAAGGAGCTACGCACCGCAACTTGACATAGATGCATTAGTGAGCTTTCAAAGGGAGAGAAAAGGAGTCGATCAGTTGCCATCAGTCAGCGACAATGGGAACTAAATGGGGGACCCTCCGGATCTGCTTGTTCTATTTTTCTTTCTCTTGGAAAGAAAGAAAAGGGACCCGAAAGAAGTTGAAGAGGTTCTCGGGTTTCGAACATTTTCGGGTGGTGGAACAGGTGCACACTGTTTTTTTCGCTCCACGTGGAAGTTTTTCTTTGGTGAAAAGTCGTTGCCCTTTCCTAAAAGCATGGCTGGAAAGTGATGCCTGACAACCCAGAAATACCCCCCAAAAATACAGAACATGTCAATATTCTTGCAATTATCACCACGTGGAAGTTTTTCTTTGGTGAAAAGTCGTTGCCCTTTCCTAAAAGCATGGCTGGAAAGTGATGCCTGACAACCCAGAAATACCCCCCAAAAATACAGAACATGTCAATATTCTTGCAATTATCAGCCGCAACCTGATTTAAGGACAGCCCTTCAGGGTGAAAAAAAAATCCGCGTAAGCCGCAGAAAAAAATTCAAGTTTGGAAAGGAACACGCGTGGAACAGTAATTTCATTTGGTCTGTAAAGTGGCTTCGAAATTGAAATGTTTCCATGAAAATAATCGCATTTATTCATCCAAAACTTCGAGTACTGTACAGGAATACTGTACTGAGATAATCTGGGAGAAATCCATGCGGGAAAAATATCCGTGGGTGGGCTTTTTCTGTGGCAGGAATTCTTCGGTTTTTTTTTTTTACCCTGACTGAAGAACTTTTCATAAAGGCCACATATTCTAATAACTTTTGCCAATTTTCAGATATTTTGGAGTTTGGCCGAAACCGCGCCTTTTTTAAGGAGTAGAATTCCGAATTGGCATCGTAATGGTTTCCGATGTTTTTCTTCAGAGTTTTCCGATTTGCGGACACATGGAAAGATAAGCAAAAATAAAAATAAGAATTCATTTCCAAGAAATTTTAAATCATGTGCGGAGGGAAACGAAAGTGTGATTAATGGTATTTGCTGTATGAAAATCGAAGTTTCGCTTGCAGGGGCAAAAATTATTTTTGTCAGAACTTTATTTCAATTCGGATCGTTTAACGGGGCCTTTGGCTTTTTTTTTGCTGGGATATTTGAGACAAAAAGTTGGCTAGGAATTTTTATCTATCGCAATTGCTGTTGAAATGTTCAACTCGGCCTTCACCCATGTGAAATTGCTCGAGCTTGATAACGGAATCATTCAGGAATGCTCTTTCTCTCTCTCTCCCTCTCCCCTTTTCAAGAAAATTCGCATTTAATTGACTGTAGGCTCCCCTTCTTTTAAATGCTGAGTTCAGAAACGCTGGTTTTGATTAAATACTGGAGATATTCGTAAACATTCGGCCAATGTCTGACTTGAAATCTCTCAATTGCGCTGGAGATTATTTCACTGATGCCAAAAGTGAGCATTTCTAGTGATTTAAAATGTATCCTATTAAGAAGTTGAAAATGGGTTTTAAAATTTTGAAATGGATGCTGATAAATCAGGACGCGATCTATTTTCTCGAACGGCTTCGATCTTTCAATTTTCCCTGGTCGTTTCCAGGACGTTTTCTCAGATGTCAATAAAATGGCTTATCATGCATCCTCATTTATTTGTTTCGTGGCAAAATCATCTGAAAATTGTGGAACTAATTTCGGAGTGGGGGCTCAAACGGGCCTCGGTTCTATATATTTTGTTTTTTTTTTTAAAGAGATAGACATAATTTGGTCGATTGTAAAGGCCGCAGAACACGAGAGAATCGTTCAGCGTCGAGACGAATGGATTCGTCGATGACCGTGGGAATGCTTCTTTGGCAACGCTAATTTCTTTTTTTTTCGCTCATCTTTTTTCTTCTTATTTTTGCCGCCTCTGTTTTATCTTCAGCTATGGTGGGAAAAATTTCGGAGATCAGCATCCCTCAGGTAATTCGACTCCCTCACGCAACTGGTTCAAAAACAAAGCAAAACAAACCAAAAAAATTGAAAATTCGGCGTCTTTTTTCCCCCCTGACTGTTGTTGAGAGGGCGTCTGCACCGTTTTCCTCCTCAAGTTGCGCCACCCGAAGCGGGGAAAAACCTGCTCGGTGACCGTAAAGAACCGTTTGAGAGCCATTGATCATCACTGCCATTAGGTACTTGTCGCTCTGGCTTCGTATTTTCTCTCTCTCTCCCCGGCTCCGAGTCCCCCTTTTCCGAGGGTTCTCCCAAAGTTCCTGCGCATTTTTTTTTTTAAAACTGTAGACTACAATATACAGTCAAACCTCTCTAAATCGAATTTCAAGGGACCAGCAAAAAAATTCGACTTGGGGAGGTTTCAAGTTAGGGAGGTTTAGAATTACAAAGGTTTGAGCTGCAGTGAAAGCCCTTTTTTTCTGGAAAACTTAGAAAAACTGCCAAAAATTGTAAATGGTGATATTCTGGTGCTTGAATGGCTTTTAAAATAAGTTTTACAGGATGTTGTACTTGGAGGCAGGGGTTCATTTGCAAAATTCACCTCTTTCAAAAAACCTCAATTCATGTTTTTATTGTTTTTTTCTTTCTTGGGTCAAGAAAATAATGGCCAACAGGCCACAGAAAAATCGACTTATGGAGGTTTGAAGGTAAAAACATTTGACTTAGGGAGGTTTTTTAGGTATTGCTTCTAAGGGGATTCAGATGGGGACCTGAAAAAAATTCGAGTTAGGGGGGTTTTCGACTTGGGGAGGTTCGAGTTATAGAGGTTTGCCTATGTTTGAAGGTTTCGTTATCAGATCTTATTAGATTAGATGGATAAAGAGTCAAAATACTTCTGACGTCTCTCAAGTCTTTTACTCCTGAAAATTTACCGTTGTAAGGATTCTATTACAGTTGAACCTCTGTAAGTCAAATTTCTAGGGACCAGGAAAAATATTTGACTTAGAGAAGGCTTCGATTTTCAGAGGTTTCCAGTTGAGGAAACAAACACTTTTTTTGTGAGGAGAAGTGGAAAAAGTGTGGGAAATCATGACTGAGGATATTCTGGGCCTAAACTTGCTCCTTGATGAGTTCACACCTTGCTGAACTTGGAGGCAGGGGTTCATTTGCTATATTTGTCTTTTACTTCCTTTCAAGATCCATCAAATTAGTTGTTTTAATAATTTTCTCTTCCATATTTCAAGGAAATAATAACCAGAAGGCCTCTGAAAATTCAACTTACAGCGGTTTTAGAGAAAAAGACTTCAAGTTAGGGAGGTTTTTAATGCATTGATTCTAAGGGAATTCAGACAGTGAATTGAAAAAAAAAATGACTGAGGGAGGAATACCTCTGAGTTACTCTCGAAATTTTATCAGGAATTTACAGACGAAGACGAAGGAATGCTTTTGATGGAATACTGATGACTGATTATGATCGATGTCGATTTATTTAAAGGGTTTTATACGAAAAGGAATGAGAATACCGTGATGACGGTGAGAATACGCAAACGATTCCGATGGAAATCGTTTGCGCGAATTCGAATTTGGAATAACATCCAAAATTTAAAATGATTTGAATTCAAATCGTCTTAGAATGTTCCCGATGCTTTGCTCATTTAATTTTATCCAAAATAACCTTTGTTTAAATTTATTTTTAATTGAATTCATCGTTTTCAAAGATTGTTGCACAGCGCACTTCGTAGCATTTCAAATGGACTCATTTAAAGATGAAAAACGTTTTAGAAATTTCTGCGGACGTCTCTTGAGCAGAAATTGTTGTGAAATCCCTCGTGAGAGAAATGATCTTGGGTTTCCGAAGGAAGCCCGTGGAATTGAGCGGGTTCTTTCCTGATGGTCGATTCCGCGTAGCCAGTACGGCATTCTGTGGTACGTTCATCATTCGTCGTACCCGCGGGACCTGAACATATGACCGATTTCTGGTGAAGTCCGGGGGAAAACGTACTTTTTTGTTCGCGATTTTGAAGCGATCGATCTCCTGCCGAATTACGTATCAGATATGAATTTAAAAAGAAAAGACAAGACCGCGTGGATGATTGCGCAAAATTAGGAGCCCTGTTCTTGAACTGCTAAATATTTCAGGGAAGGTTCGAGTTATTACATACAAAAATGGGATGAATTGAAGCTCTTATTTCTCTTTGTACTGATTTTGTTCAACTTTCGTTATGCTGAATTCAGCACCAACACTAGTACTGTGCGTTCGATTCACAAAAATAAAATTCCGAAAGAAATGACGGTACTCGAAAAAGACCTTTATGCCATAGTGTCTCGCTACTATTAAGTTATTAAAACAGTTAAAACGCCTTATTAACATAATTACGCAGATTTTGGTATGTAAGACTATAGTAGACTTTCTCCTACTAGTGAACTTTAGTTCAGTGTGTTTTGACACGTAATAGCGGAAACTTTTTAGGAGATATATCTTGGAAAACACGGCAAAATATTTTTTAGAATGCCATTCATGATGCTGATGGTTTGGTACAGTATCAAACAATTTTTACTCTACTATGGAACAAGGAATTTTTGAACGAAACCCTTAGAAATATTTGGATAATTGTGGAGCGTATATAATAAAAAAAATTATGTTTTCCCGCGGGTAGATGCAAATTTATTATGGGAAATTCTTCTTGTGTCAGATGCCTTCGTGAATCTCCGTGGTATGGTCATCTACTCAAACGTAGACTGCTGAATTTTTTTTTGAAGCATTGTCATATGGAGAATGGATAGTCTGATTTCCTTCTCAATTTTTTTTTTGAAATAGAACATCGATTTTCTGCCAAAATGATACGAGGTTGTGTTACGTTGGGGTCGATTTCCAGCAATTTTCCTCATAGAGGGTGTTTGATAACATTTGGAAATTTACGTTCTACTTTCATTCGGGAATCGGAACGTTATTGGGATGGAAGAAATTGAGAAGCTCGTGGGTGAAAGGTAACAGGTACTTATTTATTTATCGTGTCCGCCGGTAATGCCGTGCTATTTATTGAGTTCATTGGTTATCATAAACTGAAGTGCCGTCGAAGCTTTTTCGAACGTTATTTCTTGCGGTTGCACGCGATGCCGTTTGAATTGATGGACACGATTTCAATATTTATGAATGAATACGGTCTGAAATGCGAGAGCCCCTGTGGGTCAGTCAATTTCTCCCCGCAGTCGTCTTTCTCTTCGTGATTCAGTCGATCGATCGTCCTAGTTTTTCGAGTCCGATACCGAAAAGAAGGACACTCTTATTTTCATCGAGTTCTGTTTTTATTTATTTATTTTGTCCGAAAGCTGTGGCTATATAAATTATGTTTCAGTGTGTTTTCTTATTCGTTTGAGGAATGGAATTGCGTGGGGATTGTCTCGAAGCCGGATGGACTGCGTATGTCTGTCGAAGTTTCAATGCATTTGGGATGGATTTAATGAAATTAAGTTTGAATTAGAATTTGAAGTTTAACGACGCATTGGTTTTCAAAATTTTTGAAGACCCTTCTTTGTGCTTTTCTTCTTTCTCTTCGAGATTCAGTCGATCGTCCGTCCTAGTTTTTCGAGTCCAATACCGAAAAGAAGAACACTCTCATTTTCATCGAGTTCTGTTTTTATTTATTTATTTATTTATTTCGTCCGAAAGCGTTTGCCATATACAGTATATAAATTTTGTTTCAGTGTGTTTTCTTATTGGTTTGAGGAATGGAATAGCGTGGGAATCGTCTCGAAGCCGGATGGTCTGCTTATTTCTGTCGAGGTGTCAATTTATTTGGGAATGATTTAATGAAACGAAGTTTGAATGAGAATTTACAGTTTAATGACGCATTGGTTTTCAAAATTTTTGAACATATTTATTTATTGTGCTTTTCTTCTTTCTCTCCCCGATTCAGTTGATCGATCGTTCTAGTTTTTTTTTTTAAGTCAGTGCCGAACTTTGATTTATTTATCGAGTTCGGTTATGCAGTATTTTTTCCCCGTAATCTGTTACTTCAAATTTTATTCAAGACTTTTTTGTTTGTTTTGGAAATAGGAATTGTGGCGGACTGTTTAGAAGACGGACGAACTGCGTATTCCTGTTGGTTTTCCAGTTGATTTCGAATTTCTTCAGTGAGATGCAGTTCGAATGATCATTCTCAGTTAAATGACGAAAATTCCAATGAAATATAAAACATTCTTCTTCTTGTGCTTCTCGAAATAAAAGTAAGACCACTCTTTCGCTTGTAATTCATCCCCGAAAATTACCTGAGGATTAAAATGTGAATGATTTTTTTTTTTCGATGGGAAGGACAACATCGTTTATTACAGTATTTAATAGTGAAGTTTTTGTACTTGACTACAGCTGGACGAACCGTGGTGGAAAATTTTAAAATTAAAGTGAGCCGATTGAGATAAATTGATTTTAAAATCCTAAATTAGGCCAGCCTTTAAATTTGGAGATGGGATGTGGGAAAGCCCTATGCTGGGATAAAGCTTATATTCAGAGCATTTCCTAAAATCATGCTGGGGATTATCGAATTGTTTTGCAAGAATTCGGTTTTTGCAATGAAAATTTCGGATGTTTTTTTTTTTTTAATTTGAGCGCACGCAATGGAAAACACGTCTCATATTAAATAACTCGAAATACGTCTGTCATAGCCTAATTTGTTTCATATTTTCCGTGCAATTGAAATGTTCAGTTCAACTAACTTTTATCCGATTGTGGGTGTGGTCGTTTCATTCCTGAACGGAATATTGTTGTTCTAGAACGAAGAATTGATTGGAAAATCGGTTGAGGTGGCCATGAATTCGAATATTGGAATTCCTATTCGTTAAAAAAGCATTTTTTTTTTATCTTGGTCGATAAATTTCTTCTGGCTCGTATTAGGTTCGAATTTTCTGGCATCAACGAAGGCCTGAGTGTGTCGGAAGCACATGTTCTGCATGGCTGGAAAAACGTATTTTATTGGTCTTCCGCGAGCAGCGTTACGGTCGACTTGAAGTTTTCTCCCGTGGCGAAAAAAATTGCTGGAATAAGTGGGGAAAAAACAATCGTAAAGTTCAGTACGTGAACTGAATAGAGATAGCAATTTCTGGGGTTTACGAAAAGAAAATTGAGTAAATGAGTGAGATAGAGACGATGACGATGGGTGTTGGTTTACTTACTGGCTGTGATGGACTTTTCTCAAGTATCATCTTGACTTCATGAGATTTACGTGAAGAGTTTTGAACTCAATTTGCGCTTCAAGCACTTCCTTTTTTTAAATTTTGCTCTCCTAAATTTTGTCGAGAATTCTACAAACAGCATTCAAGTGTTGAAAACAGAAAACCTCGTTTGAATTACCGCTCTGATTACTCAGAGAGACAAGCGTTTTTCTAGAGCTTGCGCATTATTTAGAGAAGTCATCTTTCGATTAAACTGGTTGATTGAAGAAACGTCGAAAATTTAAATTTTCTTTCTCTATTTAGACAAAATCGTATGCATCAATCGAAAATAATTGATATTTTGAAGTAAATCTGTTGTACTTCCTCGTTCAGTGAAAGTTGCCATTAAAAATAAAAGGGTACTCCAGTATCCCATTTCTCCTCTTGCTTGATTAGTTTTTACATCAAACGTGGAAAATTAATCATTCATCTCGGAGTTGATTATCAGGGAAATGGCCATTCTTTATAGTTCAGTTGATGGTCTGTTTTATCGTGTTATCTATCACGGGTGGTTTTTTTTGCAGTTTTCAAGAAGTTAAGAAAGTCGTTTGATGGTCGAGTGGGTCAGAATTTAGAATTTAGCTCTTAGTAGAAAATATCTTCTTTGCAGGAGCCCCTTGATGTTTGGTTATGGAAGAATACTGTTTTTTTTGTGTGTGTTTATTTATAAGGTACTGTACTGTATATATTTCTTAATGCCTGTTTTGTAATAGCGAATGGGAGGAGAACGGTTTCTTGTCCAGTTCAGTACCAGAAGCTCTCAGTCGTTCCCACGCTGCTGATAGCTTTTGAATCCCACATGGCTTTTGTTTTTCTTCTCGGCAGCTTAATTCATTATAATTTTTTGTGTGTGTGTGTCTGTGGCGAGTATTAAAGTATTATTCAATCACAGGCATGCTTGCGTTATGATTTAGGACTGACCCCCGGGGTTTCTGTTGACCTCTAGTGGAGCCGATGCTTTTGTTTTGGGGGCCCCTGGGATCCTCAGGAGCAGGTCATGACTGGAAGACGTGAGGTTTAATTTATTAAGCCCAGTTCGCTGGTGGAGTGGAATGAAAAATTAGTGCAACGTTCTCAGGGTATTTTGACGTTATAAAGAAAGTATGACGGCTTTGTTGACTGTTATTCGTTTTGGGAGATCTCTCGTTGAAGAACATGCATTTTGTACCATTTCAGGCGATTATGCATTCTTTCAGCAGGGGCGAAAAGGGTTGAAAACGCGAGCTATTCATCATTGTTTCTGTCAGCACGTAATAAATCTTGTCCATTTTCGAAATCTTTGTGAAGGAAACAAAATCGGACGTGACTGACGAGGGTTAGTTGAAAAGTTCTGTCGAGAACTTGAAAAAAAAAGCTTTTGAGGTGTATACCAGAGATGCCGTTGCGAAAAATATTCAAGTTTTTTTTCTCATTTTCTGCTGGTTTTCTTCAATGGTATCGATGAACTGATTCCTCATCGAATGACGTTTTTTGAAACGTGCGAATTAATTTTCCTTGACATTCAAATTGACAAGATGAGAGCTTTTCCCCCCGAAGAATGCGTTTTTTCAGGTCTGACACATCGACAAAGCAAGCATTTTAAAATTAATTTTTGCATCTTCGAAATACTCAGACTGCCTGCTATTGCACGGAATATTTCGGGTAAAAGGTAATTTCCCCAAACTCGCGTGCCATTATTTTCTGCATTTTATCCCTGGTGAACAAATATTGTCAACATTGGTCAAGAATTAAATTACTGTACCTCCATCTCTTTCCCATCCAACGAAATACACACTATGGCGTGTTACCCAAATATCTTCTGAATAACCCACATTCGCGTCGCTAGTTTTCACTTCGAAACGTTACTGTTTTTAATTGATATTAAAGAAGGTTTTTTGTGAATTAAAATGATTCCGAGTACAGTACAGCGGTTCATCAGTGGAGTGAGATGAGCTACGAATTCCTGTCTCAAACTGTGCATTACAGTATTTTAACGTTTTTTTTTAAATTTTGCCTAGCAGTTATGACTCCGGTTCTTCGTTTTGAAGTGGAGTGTACCTCATGAATGAATTTCCGATTTTTTCCCGGGACGAATCGAAAAATATATATTAAAACGCGCATGAGCTGAATAATCGGGATAGAATGGCAGTGCTAATGCTACAGTAGTAACTTCAGCCATTGATATTCCGCCTTCAAAAATAAATAACGCCGAGAAAATTTTCGGTCACACACAAATTTTCTGATGAGCAGGAAACCCATAAAGAACAGGAAGTAGGAAATGGTCTCGAACCGAGGGGAAAAAAGGGCAGCATAAGAAGAAGAAAAAAAAACACACACACAAGAGAGGAAAGGCAAGAGACCTTTAAATTGTTTGCGCGAAGAGGCCCATCAATTGCCCGGGCCGAAGAGGCGTTTGGTCACGCTGAAGTCACTCGTAACCGTAATGAATGCAAATGAGCGGCCCGCCACCAACAACCACGGGGAGAAGAAAAAAAAAGGAGAAGGAAATAAGAAAAAAAAAACCCCCCTTTTGGGGTCTTGCGGATGAAGACCAACGCGAAATTGAAAAGCCGTGTTTGACCGGTTGGTCGTCAGCTCATCAGAGCTTGTCGGCGATGACGTGGCCTTCTTCCTTCCTTCCTTCCTTCCTTACTGCTTTATCTTCCCCCTTTTTCTTCTTATAATATTGTACTATTAATGAGGAAGATCTGTCATGTCTTCCCCCCCCTCCCCAAACCTAGCGTTTAAATGCACTGGGGCCCCGAAATGCGGACGCAATTGGTGCATTGACCTTGTCCCGATGTCGGAGCGTCCACAAGTGAGATCACGCTTTTCCGTGGACTTCAATTTGAACATATGAATGAATGAATGAATGAACAGAACACTTTATTTGCCGCTTTTCAGCGTTCACAAGGTTCAATCAAGATTTCCACAACCAAAAACCCCCTTCCCACCCAACCCAAATCCACTCAAAGACATTTCAATCACTTCAGAGCAGGAAAGCACAAATTGATAACAAAAATAAAAGAAGTACAATACAACATGAAATACAACTGGACATCTGACATGTATGCATACACCCATTCATTCCCTGACATTGGTTACAAAATATATGTAAAGATTAATTTAAAGCACAAGGTCTTCAGCTTGTTTCTGTATGAGGTTTAGTTGAATGGACAAATTAGAGAGAATCTTTGATGAGAAATCATATAAAGGAAGGGGAATAAGTCATATATTCAATTGGTTCTCCTGTTCATCAACAAATTAGAAAAAAAAATTCCCCCAAAACGCTGAATAAAATAATTTTTCTCACCTTCGAGGTACAGAAAATTACTGTGCAGAAGAAAGCCACACGTAAAGTGATCTGTTGGCATGAAAAGGAGCCAAAAAAAATCAAAAGTCTTCCCATGCTGTGCAGAGATGAAGGGAAGAATTCTGAAAAAAAGAAGCCCGAAATTTAGCCTGTTTTTGATTATGAATTACTGTACTCTATATTTAATTTAAGGTAACTTTTTAATGTACCTTATGTGAATAAAAAAAGCTCAATTTGTTCAAGATGTATATCAACATTTAAAAAAAAAATCAACATTTTCCATTCTTCTAGAAATGTTGGTGAACTGTCCGTATCTCGAAACATGCCTGGATGTTGGGGCAGATTTGTTGGATGCCCCTAAGTTGAATCGTCCTTATTTCAGTTCCCCATTAAAAAGAAAATAATACCACTTCGAAGGATCGGTACAAATCGTACATGACGAAATGAACGCGACGACGCAGTCCGATGTTCGTAGCTGAGTGCTGATCAGTTGTTTTCCGTTAGTGCTCATATTCTGAGCAGTGTTGAAAAATAATGCAGGGAATTATTCAATGAGAGGGCTTTCTTCTTTCTTTCTTTCTTCGCATAAACCTCGAAAATTTGGTTGAGCGGGATTCAAGTTTGTGAAAATGCGGGATTTCTACGAGTGATTGAAACAATCAAATTTCAAAACAAATCAAAGAGAGCTTCGGTCATCGAACCTGAATCATTTTTCGTGAACGACTCACAAAGATACAAATTCCTGTTGTCGGATGTAATTTTATTTCGCTCAGATTGGTAAAATTTGAATTGTTCGTTTTGAAAATTAGGCTTATCATATTTAAAGTGACTTTCATCCCAGTTTCATTTGTAAAAGTAGCTCTAAAATGTTCCCTGCTGTTGAAGACTGATGAAAACCATCAAAAGTCGACGAAGTACAGTACAGTACCAAGCAACTGTACTTTATGCCTGGTTATATCATTATATTAGTTCGACGGCTAACCAATTTTACTCCGTAACTGAGAGGTCCTGGCAACCTGTCGGAATAATAGGGAACCTTTTGGGGGTAATCGGTACCCAAGAAAGCGCTGCTAATTATGAAGCATATTTTTTTTCTACTGAGCTGGTGGGATAAAAATCGGAAAAAAAAATCTCAGATCGTGAGTACTGCTTGCCTCGTGGGCGAGATTACTTAACTTCTTTAGAAACGTAACGAGCAAGTTTATTTTTTTTTCAGTTACTCAGACAATACTGAGGCTGAAAAAGGGCTCCTGTATTTTTTTTTACAATTGAATATGATGGAAAGAAGAGGACAAGTCCTCGAACCACGCACTTTTATTTCACAATATTTCGATGCCCTAATTAAAAAAAAATTATTTGATGACAAATGACGGATTTTTTGCCAGAAAATCAGACGATGGTCTGCTGATACCTGAAGACCAACATATCGTAGGCTAAGCCATGTTTGTACAATACACGTAATATTAGTGCTTTTAGGGTGAGTTATCAACGTGATACTTTAATACTAAAATTAGTCAAAAACCTCGACATTTTATTGCCGGAATTCTGTGAAGTACTCCGTACCCGGGCATGCCAAGTTTTAAACGTCTGAAGGCTTAAGATTTGTTAATAATACTGTATAACTATTTTATTCGATCGAAGCATGAATAGTACCCATTCACTCGGGAAACTTTCCAAAGTGGGGCCACACTTTTCTGGTGGATGATTCACTTCCACTGACAAAATCAACCCATCAATTTTGAAAACGTGTTCAGGTCTGTTAGCTATTTTGGATGATGAATCATTAGCTTGCCTAACAGAGACATTACTCAAGGTCAACGAGAAAGGGTCACATTTGGATATTAAATTCGAAGTTTCCGAATTTTCGAAATATGATGCATAAATAAAAACAATTTAAATTTAGTTCCTTCATGATGAATACATTGAATAAGGAAATGACCGCATCACTGTGCTTTTACTTACAATGCCGATATTGCGAAGTGATCTGGGATTTATTGATTTCTTGCGAAGAAAAGTAAAAGTTGCCCCTCTTGTTCGCTCATGGCATTGGTCGAAATTTGGCTCTTGTTTTCAGTTTCACATGGTTAAAATTTAAAAATTATGCGATAAAGTTNGTAATTTTATTTCGCTCAGATTGGTAAAATTTGAATTGTTCGTTTTGAAAATTAGGCTTATCATATTTAAAGTGACTTTCATCCCAGTTTCATTTGTAAAAGTAGCTCTAAAATGTTCCCTGCTGTTGAAGACTGATGAAAACCATCAAAAGTCGACGAAGTACAGTACAGTACCAAGCAACTGTACTTTATGCCTGGTTATATCATTATATTAGTTCGATGGCGAACCAATTTTGCTCCGTAACTGAGAGGTCCTGGCAACCTGTCGGAATAATAGGGAACCTTTTGGGGGTAATCGGTACCCAAGAAAGCGCTGCTAATTATGAAGCATATTTTTTTCTACTGAACTGGTGGGATAAAAAAAGGAAAAAAAAAACTCAGATCGTGAGTACTGCTTGCCTCGTGGGCGAGATTACTTAACTTCTTTAGAAACGTAACGAGCAAGTTTATTTTTTTCAGTTACTCAGACAATACTGAGGCTGAAAAAGGGCTCCTGTATTTTTTTTTTACAATTGAATATGATGGAAAGAAGAGGACAAGTCCTCGAACCACGCGCTTCATTTCACAATATTTCGATGCCCTAATTAAAAAAAATTATTTGATGACAAATGACGGATTTTTCGCCAGAAAATCAGACGATGGTCTGCTGATACCTGAAGACCAACATATCGTAGGCTAAGCCATGTTTGTACAATACACGTAATATTAGTGCTTTTAGGGTGAGTTATCAACGTGATACTTTAATACTAAAATTAGTCAAAAACCTCGACATTTTATTGCCGGAATTCTGTGAAGTACCCCGTACCCGGGCATGCCAAGTTTTAAACGTCTGAAGGCTTAAGATTTGTCAGTAATACTGTATAACTATTTTATTCGATCGAAGCATGAATAGCACCCATTCACTCGGGCAACTTTCCACATTTTTATGGTGGATGATTCACTTCCACTGACAAAATCAACCCATCAATTTTGAAAACGTGTTCAGGTCTGTTTGCTATTTTGGATGATGAGCTTGCCGATCAGAGACATTACTCAAGGTCAACGAGAAAGGGTCACATTTGGATATTAAATTCGAAGTTTCCGAATTTTCGAAATATGATGCATAAATAAAAACAATTTAAATTTAGTTCCTTCATGATGAATACATTGAATAAGGAAATGACCGCATCACTGTGCTTTTACTTACAATGCCGATATTGCGAAGTGATCTGGGATTTATTGATTTCTTGCGAAGAAAAGTAAAAGTTGCCCCTCTTGTTCGCTCATGGCATTGGTCGAAATTTGGCTCTTGTTTTCAGTTTCACATGGTTAAAATTTAAAAATTATGCGATAAAGTTATCAACTTTGGCAGATCGTCTCGCTGAATGACTCTGTCATAAAAGGTGACCACTTGAGAATTCCGCAGAAAACGGGGTAATTCAGCAACTAAACCACGCCTCACCTGGTTTAAATGTGCTTAACGAAGCCCTCCCCCCCAAAAAGCATCCCTTTTTCGTCGACCCCGTCAAAAAAAAAAGAAAGAAAAAAAAAAGTGACCCTTCATGGCTACTACGCCACGATTCCGTCACATCGTTTCTCGTCCGTTTCTGAGCCGCCCCCCGCCGGGGTCGCCTTTCACGCATGTCTGCGCATATTTTGTTCAATGGAGAACTAGGATCTCCGAATGGCCGAGCGAAAATGAGGATGACGACCGAGAAGAAGCAATGGGGTTTAGTAGACGCTGTGTGCCGAAGAGGAAAGCTTTGTGAATGGAACGCAACGACGACGGCGGCTGCTGCTGCTGTGGCGGCGGCGGCGACCAGCCACCGTGGCGGCGACAGGGACCCGGTGCAGAATTCTCCACGCTCCAACGCCCGTTGCTTCCAACGGGACAAACCAGACAGTCGAGCTGAAACTTGGGGGAGCGGATCTCCGTCGGGTTTTTTTTTATCCACACAGAGCAGTTGAGCGAGACACAGAACGGCTCAGCATAAAACAGCGCGTGTGTGTGTGTGAAAAACAAGTGGAATTATTGGACCGAAAACCGATTTTTCGGTGGACCAAAAACTTCTGGCATAGGGTGTAGAGGTGTGACTGATGTCCTCTCGCAGCCTATGAGGAAAAAAAAAAAAAACACATCAATGCAGAATTCGTGAAAAATGCAAAATATAATTTTTATAAAATTTTCTAGCAGTTTAGCGAGTCACAGAACGTCTGGACAACAAAACAGCGCGCGTGCGAATAAAAAAACAGCGAAATTACTGCATTTGGGGAAAATTCTGCGGCAGAATGCTTATACGTAGGGCATCGAAGTTGGCCTGATTTCCTACCGCTGTCTGGGAGAAAAAAAAGCATATTATTGCAGTACTGTATTTAAAAAAAAATGAGAATTTTTATTTTACCTTAAAGTTTCTAGCAAGTGAGCGAGTCACAGAGCGGCTCAGCACAAAACAGCGCGAGTGGGGAAAACAGCGAAATATACCAGACAAAGTAAATATTTTGCGGAACAATGTCCAGGGTTTCGAGGTATGCCTGATATCCGATAATGAAATCACACGAGTGAAAGACGCATAATTACTTTTTTTTAAATCACCAGTAGTCGATACTTTTCTGGTGCGATGTTCTGTGATTACATTTTGAAATACTGTACTGTAGTACATCTTACGATTTGATTTCCTGGACTCGAGTTATTCTGAATTCGCGCCGTTTTTATACGCGCTCAAATGCTCAACGCACACCCATGCTTCAAGATCTTCATCATCTTTTTTCTTTTTATTATTATTTTTTTGCGTCGTGGCGGCTGCTGAGGGACGCCATTCTTCGTCTTTCCGCTAGTTCAACGTGTCAAGGAACTCCACTCGTTACTTTATTTTCGTCGCGTCTGACCATGTATCAAAGTGCGCATCCCGGAACGGAAGTAAAAGATGACCATGACGTGGTGGTCGGGGTTTCCATTCTCAACTTTTTTGATTCCCGCTGGTGCATGAAACATTGGGTGCTCGAGTGAGTCTGATATCTTGAGGACGCTCGACAGCTTCTCAATGTTTTTTTTTAAAAATATATTTTTCTCCTCTCGTGGTACTTTGGTGGGTTGCTTAGTATCGAAATTCTATACACGGTGACCCTGTCCTTTTTTTGGGGTGAATAACTCAGGTCTAGTTCATCGCACTGTGGGAGGGTGTCTTCAGCAAATGCGAAGGGAAATTCGAGACCTCACACGTGCAGGAGGGAAATTGATGATAACTTTAGATTAACACTTTTAAAAGAAAAAAAACCTCGTGGTGAACAAGGGATGTAATCTCAGAATGAATTTTCTGATTTCATCGGACTTATGAATTCATGATTCAGTTGGATAAATCAATTTATTGTGAGTTTTTGTTAAAAGACGGCACATGCAGGAAAGAACGGAAAAAAATCTTTTATCCCGCGAGGTGAGCGTTGAAAATTTTACTCTGTAAGAGGAAAAAGAAAACCCGTGTTTATCCACCCTGAATCTTAGTTGACTGGGGTTGGTTTTCAGGCTTTAGGAAGGTAGTAATTTCATATAGTGTTAACGAAAAACTGTAACTCGTCGGTGAATTGGCTTTCAGTGTGAATGCTTGATTATTGAATAACATACAATTGTTCCGTGTCTTTCGTAATTTATGGCCTATTTCGAATTATATCTGAGAGTCTGTGCACCGAAATTCAATTAAACTTGCTTTTTTTTATCTGAAGCAAACGCAATTTCAAGAATTGTAGAAAATTATGATTGGTTCGCAAGTCAATACCGGCATTGCTGATTTTTTTTCCTAGTGTGTTGAGAAAAATGTTCGGCGTAGGAGAAAAACTGTACTTGACTTTTATTCACCGTTTTGTATAATTTTAGGAATTAAACGCCATCTTCCGGCGTCAGAGAAAATAAATTGTAATTAAGTTCTTAATTTTTTTTGCGAAATCTTGGCATTGAAAAGCTTAGTACGGTACCAGTTTTTTTTCTCGTGTGAACATCGAATAATGATTCTTCATTCGTGAAATGTGAGAACTGGATGATTTCATATTTTTATTTTTCTCTTATGCACAGCTTTTCGGAACTGCTTGAGCTCAAACATCGACCCTTGTTTTTTTTTTTCTCCCCCGGATGTCTAAAGAGACCGACGTAGGCGGAAAATCGGTTCAGCTTTTCCTCTGCAAATTTGTCCGAAGGTTTTTTTTTTTAACGAATACAGAGGATATTACGGTGTCTGAAAAATGCCGTTGAGAGCGATTCACGAAATTGTTTGATGTCAAACATTGGACGTCGTTGAAAAAGTAAGCCTATCAAAAAATCTATCTCATGCATCCGAGCTACGTATATTTTGAATCTGGCCTGTCGTCGACAATCTTCCTTCCTTGAAATTATTAGGAAAAGTAGGATAGTAGAATGTCGGTACCAGATATTTTTATGATTCGATCTGCAATACACGATTCATCCGGATTTTCAGGAGTTTTTCACAGAAAAAGCGTCTGCCCATACGCGCACAAACTGTTTATTTTAATTTCAGAGTTTTCTTTAAAAAAAAAATTTGGCGGATGAAATCCACGATAATATGCTATACCTCAATTACATGATATGGTTTTCACGGATGTCAAGTATTTAGAATTTTCTTTCTTTCGCCTCGCAAAAACTTGACGAGCTTCGTAAATTTATTGGAATCTAGTTCGCAAGTTTCTGAAGAAATATTTTCGACTGTACCGTGAACTCCTCAACAGGTCAATCAGAACGAGCAAAAAACAGTTTTTCAATTGAACCTTCAAGCATATTTTAACGTTCGAAACGAAATTATATTGTTTAAGTTCTCACGGGCAGAAATTCAGGATCAGAGGATTTATTTATGTCTGTAGGAAGTTTTTCATGTGGTTTTGTGCACAAATCTTTAGTGCTTTGACGAAGTTGACTGCAGTGATTTGGGTTTCGAAAACCAAATGTTCAACAGTATATTTTACGAATTTTGTTCGAAGCTTTTTATTTCATCGTGTATATTTCCACTCGAAATTTTCGTGAAATCGCTGACAACCTTAGAGTGAACGTCATTTGGAAATCTGCGGAGCTTCTCAAAATTGTTCTTGTGCCGAAGCTGCTCCAAATACACACGGAGAAAGTGCTGGGACATGGGTTCCTTTTTTTCTATTTAGTATCTTTCTGATTTAAAAAAAACATACGTGTATAGTATAGTTTATGCTCGTATATGTATACACAGTGGATATACCTATACAGTATCTCTCTCTCTCGCGCAGTTGCTTCCCATAAACCCGAGTAAGAGTCGTAATCAGAATCTCCTTTAGCTTTGTCGGGGGCAGCGCGAGGAATTCCACCGTTGCACACGTGCATAAGACCATTCGGGTAATATCTCCTGGTCTCTCTCCGTTGGCTCGAATCTCTCTCCGGACTGGAGGCGGTGTCACTGACTTTGTTCTGGGCGGCCAGTTTCAAATATTTTCAAGGTTGGCCGCTCGTGCGCGCGGCGGCGGCGGCGGCGGTGGTGGTGGTGCTGGTGGTGGTGGTGGCTCCTCCACGATTGTTTGTCCAGGTCCGGAGTTCAGGCCACGCTTTGAACATACCTTTTATATGATTTTTATTCTGATTTATTTATTCTTTGTTACGTTCATGTGTCTCATTCTCTCGTTCTCTCTCTCTCGGCCCACACGAGGACTGTATGGGGATAGATTTTTTCTTGTTAGCTTTTGAATTTTGTTGGTGTTTCATACAGTGAACCTACTTTGTTCCAACGGGACCATGAGAAAATGACAGTTTTGTTTCAGTATTTTGTTGTTGAATTTCTTGTTTTTAGCGTGGCCTCATAAAGCGAACCTCATTCTTTCCAATAACGAGTTAACGAGAAAAAAAAATCCGGAATTATTATTTTTTGACGGTTTAATTTTTTGTTTGCCGAGGAGGTTTCATGAAGCGAACCGAATTTGTTTCAACGGGATCTGGAGAACATTTCAAAAATTTTTGTATATCATTTTTCGCGGTGAAGCCTTGTAAAGGAAACTTAATTCGTTACAATGGGATCAGGGAAAATTAGTGATTTATTTATTTATCCTTCAGTTTATTTATTTGCGATGTTACCTTGTTCAACGAACCTAATGCCTTCAAATAGTTTCAGAGGAGGAAATGGGTAACAGAAGAATACTTCACATTCAAATTTCGCCGGTTAACGTTGAAGAAAATGTGTGATACGACTGGTGATTCGGAGTTCTTATCAATCGTTATTTTTCGAGTTGATCAAGAAGAGCGCCCTTTACAACAAAATTTCTTCTATTATCACCATTCAAAAGTCACGAGTAAACTTGACAACTGTAAAAGTACCCCTTTGGAGCAACACGTTTATTAACTTTAAGAAAGAAAATTAGCTCGCAGGCAATTTCTGCGGGTTTGAAGAAAAAGAGGGCCCATTTTTATTGGGACGATTGTTCGTTGAATGGGGCGAGATTTTTGTTTGTTTGTTTAATATTTTAAGGAAAGCACTCATTCTGTTTTTGTGCGACGTTCGTTATGAAAGGCACCAGTTCATTTTTATTTAGTTTTTCGTATCATGGCCTGAAAAATTTTTCGCAGAGGCGAAAGAAATTGGCATGGGAAGCGTAGTACTGACGGCGATTTAATCCGGGATTTCATGGCTGCGTCATTTTCCCCTGAGGGAGAACCCGTTGGAATCCTTCCACGTGATGTGGCTTGGAAATCCGGCGGAACTCCGAATATCCGGACTGGAAAAAGTACTGTTCCAAATTGTTAGTGGATGGATAAACTTTCACCTGCATCCATGATCGCAGTGAAAATACAGTCAGTTCAATTCCTTTGCCGGGCAGCCTCGGGGAAAGCAGACAAATCACCTGCTAAAATCAAGGTTATTTCCTCGAGCAGCAAAATAAAAATAAAAATATTCACACTATCTGCCCAAAAAATTTTACTCTGCAAATTTCAGAAAGTCGAGTGACTTTTGCTCCATTGTACTCGACTAAAAAAGGATATTAAAGTACAGTTCGACTTCGAAAACTTCAAACTCCCTGAGTCGAATATCTCCCCATGTGAATTTTTTTTTCAAGTTCCTGTATGATTTCTTTAGAAGCAATTTATTCAAAACCTCCGTGACTCAGAGGCTTTTCCTCTCAAACCCTGCATAAGTCAAATTCTCTGCACAACGTCTGGCTATTATTTTATTGAAAAAGGACAGAGAAACAAAAATAAAAATGTAACTTTTTGCATTTTGAATGGAAGTGAACGACTAATCGGGAAAATGGACCCTTACCTCTAAATTCAGCATCCTGTCAACCCATCCAAGAAGCAGTTGAAGGCCCAGATGATCGATAATTACGATTTTCCAGTAATTCTTCTTCCTTCCCCCCCCCCCCCCCCCAACAAAGATACTTGTTTCCCTAACTCGAAAATTCCGGAACTCAAATTTTATTGCTGGTCTCTTGAAGTTCGATTTACAAAGATTTGACTGGAGGAAGAAACGAAACGTGGCTTGTATAGCCGACGTCACGGTGACTGCTCCAACTTTAATTTTAGAAACACACATACACTCACACAAAAACTTGATAATTGACGAAAATTAAACCCACGTTTCGGTATGAATAATGAACGAATCCCGCCAATCGTGGAGAAATTCATTTCGCCTCCACGCATCGTTTTTCAGCTGCCCGCGAACCTCATCGGCGAACTCACAGCCAGCCGTGAAGAGAAAGATAAATGTTTACAACTGAGAATCATACCTGACAAGAAAAGCCACGAAGAAAAAATGAATAGACTCAAAAAGTTCGCACTTGAACTTCCCTCGTTCCCCCCTTTTTCCTAAATGTAGGTCTTATTTGAATTATTTTCGCAAAAAACCAGATAAAACTCATTTCTACAGCATTTCGACGAGTATAATACTGTACAGTACGCTGTATTCTTTTTGTTGCAAAAATAAGGTGCTTTGGATATTTCATGGCGTCTTGGATTTTTAGGTTGAAAGTACAGTACAGTGCAGTACGTGATTGCTTCTGGCCAATAAAATCTTTCCAATGTGAGCGAGTCTAAAATTAAAAGAATAAATAAATTATTGCTAAAATGTTCCGTTCAAGGGCCCGAAAATTATGATCCTGAATTTAAATTGGAAGGATTTGAAGAGCTGAACTCGGTGACCGAAGCATGAGTATACTCAACTGACTCTTCTGATCTTGAATATGTTGAACTGTGTTTACAATTGTAAACTCACGATTTTTTTTTTGAGAAAAAAATAGAGTTGCTCGAGTTGCGTCCAAGAAGGCGGCTTAGAAACTTGTTTGAATTGAAGAAAACCACTCAGAATGCCGAGGCTGTGCAATTAGTTAAAAGCTTCGAAATCTTCACGAAGCCTTATTTCGGCCGTCGTAAATTTTTACAGCATTTGTTCATTTCTCGTGTTTTTTTCATTTTAAAGCCTTATTTCGGGAAAATAAAAACCCATCATGTTTCAAGTTGATCCTTTTAAGCCACGCGTGGGCGAAACAAGAGTCCGTTTCTTCCCTCGTAACCCTTCGTTGCAAACGTGGTTCTGCATGCTAATTCATCATGCAAGTATGCTCTGAATTCGATGTAATGCAATCGTAGCTCGCATGGATGACTTACACGCCGAGTTGTCCCCTTCTTCCTCAAACTGCCAGCTGGAACATAACACCTGTTTTCCTTCGTTTCTGCCCTTCCCTGGAAAGGTAGAAAGAAAAACATTGCTTGTCGTAATGAAGTAACAATGCCTGTGTAACCACGACCGCATGATCGAAGGAAACTTTTATTCCTCTCTCTTGTTATTTTTATTTTTTTCATTTTCGTTCTGCTCCTTATCTGCGCATCACGTCCCAACGGTTAAGTAAGTTCGTGGATCGTAAATCCTGGCGTTTCACACCCAGGTATGATTATTCGCCCGTGATTAAACCGGAACAAGGCGCATGAATCAAGGCTTGCTGAAACGAAGCGAGACCATGAAATGCGGCGTGCGAAGGTTTCGTCTACCTCTTGACTTCTCGTTCATCTGATTCAGAGTTTTAAGCTATTTTTACAAAAAAAATTCAGATTTATCGTGAAAAAAAAGGATGCGTGACTGCACAGATGAGCGCTGGCCAAAATGCCGCGCGCGCGAAACATAACCTACCTGACGCTTGACGTCCCATCGGTTCGATATTTTCATTGGAAAAATTTCTTTTAAAAATAGAAAAGAAAGACGAATATGACAAATTCAGAACAGTTTTGGAAAGTCAAGCCGTAAAAGGAAGGGTGCCGAACATTTATTTTATTTTTTTATTTCACGGTCAGACGCGGTGTGGTTGAGTTTTTGGTTACTCACCTTGAAAGCTTTTCTAAAAAGAAAACTTGAGGGGACAAAAATCGTTTTGCAGAGAAAACCATTGTAGAGAGATAGATTCTACATTTATGAGTTTGACCAACCCTCTTGAGTTTTTGTCAGTCCTATTTTTGCCGTCGTTGAAAAAAATTGTGGGTTTAGTGAGTTGAACTTAATTTCTCACGAAATTGTGCCTGATCATTTCCTGTTGGCTGTTCCGATTTTTGCGCTTTCTGGTCGTCGTAGAAAGGAGACAGAAATAAGAGACCGCACTTGCATTTTTTGATACATTTTCTGTAAATAAATCCGTTGATAATACTTTTTTGTGGTCTAAGGACTTAAAATAGAAAAAGAAAATTGGAAATTTTGAAAGTTACAATGTCACAGATCTGACAACAAAGTTCCATCGAATAACTGTTACGATCTTGGTAACGTTTCATCTTGGTTATGCTGAGTGTCCCGGTGGCCCAAAATTTTTAAATACTGTTGTATAGTTGAAAAAAAACATTTGCCGTATTTGGGGAATTAGGTGAAGAATCCCTGAAGAAATTAACTCGCAAATGCCTGGTATTATTTATTACTGACGTATTCATCAAAAAAGGAAATAACAATCTTTTTAGGTACTGTACTGTACTTTTAAACGAATATTACGTGCTGAGTGTAATCGGTGTAAAACTCGCCCCATTTGGTTGAAGCACAGGCTCCGATTTTTGAAATCCAAATTTGTCAAAAATCCCTAAAGCCCCGTTTCCACGTTTTTCTCGGAGAATAACACACACCCACTTTTATTGGACCAATTTTTTTGGGGGTACGGGATTGATGAAGTACCAAGTACCGTAGTGAAATTTGTGCTTGCTACTTTTCCGGTGCGTAATTTTCCTTGTTCACTTAGCTTTTCCGTGGACAAGCGTTGTATTAAACGTTTGGCTTTTTTTTGCAACGCATTCAACTGCCAATTGACCTTGAAGAACTAACATCTGGAAAGTAATTTAAGGAAGATATTGGTGCGTAAAATTACCTTGAATTCGAGTCGCTGAAAGTGAGGGAAGGTGCGGCTTACAAATAAAAAAAACCCTGAAAAAGAAAAGAGTTGCGGAAAAGAAGACGAAGGTGTGGGAAAGCGTGCACACGTCGACCTTCATATATTTTCCCGAGCGGAACACGATATCCATTGAACTGCGGGGATATTAAAAGGGTACCAGGAAGTCCCGATACCCCGTTCAATCGGGTTTCTTCGCTTCAAATTCCGGGATTCTTAACAGGTTATTTCCTGGCTTTCAATACCTCTTCGATCAGTCGTCACGACGACCGAAAAGAGGAAGAAAAGAGGTGTTCGACCCCTTGTGAGAACTCAGTGCTAAGAGCGAAAACGAGGACGACGACGTGGTCGTCGTAGAGCCATAGTGCTAGATATTTTTAAGAGTCGTTCTGAATACTTTACCACACAAAAAAAAGAGACCATAAAAATAAAATTTTTTCATTTATAATGCTTACAGAACAAATGCGGGCTTCAAGATTCCTTGGACGGAGGCTGATTTGCCTCCTTTTTCGAACCCATTCTTTTGTTTCGTTTTTTTTTCTGTTGAGAATTTCCGACGTCAGTCCATCCGTGGTGTGGCAGGATTCTGAAGCTCATTCCATTGTCAGACTGCAGTTACTGTACTTGATGGAGAAAAATGCGGGGCTTTATTTCCTTAGCTGATGTTTGGATTAGTTGAACTGTTTATCGTTGATGACGAATTGAACTGTTTATCGTTGATGACGAATTGCAGTTTTTCTGTTTGAAAAAATAAAATGAAGATGGATGGTTCAAAAGTTTTCTATTGAACTGTACTTGAGTTGTGTTGCTAGCCGACTTTCTTGAGTCAGAATCCAAGAAACGTTTCTGGAATCAGAAATAAGAAAATAAGGTGAGCCTCTCGTCTATTCTCTAAGATCTTTCACTATTTTTAACGCCTAATTGTGGAAATTCTCGCTGGAAAAATGTGAATTTGTTTTATCGTTATCAACGCAAAAATTTCCGAAATCAGAATACTTTTTCAATGTGATATTTTCAGGCATCTTCATGCCACGGTTTGACCTGAGTGAATCTTAACCGTCGGAATTTGCGAACCAATTCTGATATCAAATGTTCATAAAAATATTCTCGACACAATTTCCGTATACATATTCCAGCATAAGCCCGCTTGAAAATCAGCACAACTACTCCACTGGAAATTATTCCAAGGAGAGAATCTTGTGAGAGAATAAAAGTACAGTATTATTTCCGCGGGAATTTGAGTTCCGAACCATGCTCCAGTTTCTCGACATTCCAGTAGGTTTCAATTTGTCAACATGAAAGTAGGAGAAAATGAAAATTTAAAAATAATCGTCTATCAACATTCCTTTAAACATGCCGCAGAACAGGGGACAGTCGAAAAAAAAAATATCCGATTTATTTTGAGGGAAATACTGTACCTTAAATCTACCGTAACTGCGTCATTTACCAAATTAGGAAAAAAAAAGGAATCGAATGCTCAACACTTTTTGTTTGGGGTTCGGAAAGTTTCTTATCCGGAAAGAAATCAGCCCTTCGCCTGAAATCAGATCCACGAAGAACGTGCTTGCATTCCTGCGTTTACGATCTGTCCAGATTTCCGTTTTGTGATGACCGTGAAGGCGATGAGGAGAGGAAATGAACTATTTCCTCCTCTTTTTTTTTTTAGTGTATGACTATAAGTTACAGATGAGCGCTTTCAAAATAAGAGGAGAGTATTCGTGGAATGCGATTCTTGCGTTCTCTGACTCGTGCTATTTTCGCGTGCCATACCTGGGCTTGAGCGGCGGGGGGAAATCCGAATTTAAACCAGAAAAATAAAAAATGAAAGGAAAATGAAATCGTAAAAAAATAAGGTAATAAAAATAAAACAGAAGAAGAAGAAAAAAAGGTCGTGTTGAAGGGAATAAGTACTCGGTATCGTTCTGCATGACGAGGAATGATATCGTTTCCGCGTCGATAACCTTGATGGTCATTACACGTGAGCCCATAGTCGTCGTCGTCGTCGTTCCCGTCATCATCGTCGTCGTCATCGCCGACATCGACGTCATCCTTGCTTTTCGTTTGTTTCACTTCGTTGTCTCATTTCCGTCGAGCGGTTAACGATCTTGCTGGACACGGATGCCGTGCAGAGGGTGTCGACTTCGGGCTTTTCTTCTTCTTCGTCCCCCCACATACTTGCCTTCTGCTGAGCTGCTGCTCTCGCGTCGGTGTCGACTGTCGACGCATTCCTACCGCATGTGAGCTTTCTACTCGTGTAACAGATACGTTTCACTTGTCTGCGGGAAAATACTATGTATTGTACTGCGTTTTCCACCGAAAACGAGAAACACGGGTATTAAGAGGGTTTTTTTTTATTTCGGTGGTTTACCACCTGTTGTTTGAAAGCATGATGCGTTTGATTCGCACGTTTTTCTTGGTGGAATACTATGTACTGTAATGTACTGCGTTTCCCCCGAAACCAAGAAAACATGTTTTACGAGGGGTGTAATAATTTTTTTATTTGAGAGAAAAAAAATTAACCATTATTCAAGTACGATGCGTTTGATTCTAACATTCCATATTTTTTCTGAGTGATTACTTTGTACAGCGTTTCCCCTGGAAAAAAGAAAAAAAGGTATTACGATGGGTTTGATTCTCACATTTTTTAAATACAGTACTGTACCTGTATTTTCTAGGTGAAATACTGCGCTTCCCTCAAAGTCAAGAAAAAATTTACCGTATTTATGAGGGGGTGTGTTCATAAAAAAAATATATACAGCATATGTAACCACCTGTTGTTGGAAAGCATGATTCGTTTGATTCTCACGTGTTTCCCCATATTTTGAGCTGATTTATAAACATATGTTCAATTCGCGGTTCTCTTGTTCGTGTCGTGGGAGANTAATTTTTTTATTTGAGAGAAAAAAAATTAACCATTATTCAAGTACGATGCGTTTGATTCTAACATTCCATATTTTTTCTGAGTGATTACTTTGTACAGCGTTTCCCCTGGAAAAAAGAAAAAAAGGGTATTACGAGGGGTTTGATTCCCCCCTCTTTTTTTTAAAAATACAGTACTGTACCTGTATTTTCTAGATGAAATACTGCGCTTCCCCTAAAGTCAAGAAACAATTTATTATGAGGGGGTGTGTTCATAAAAAGATATATACAGTATATGTAACCACCTGTTGGTGGAAAGCATGATTTGTTTGATTCTCACGTTTTCCGACATATTTTGAGCTGATTTAGAAACATATGTTCAAAATGTTCAATTCGCGGTTCTATTTTTTGTGTCATGGGAGATTTGTCAAAGAAAAATTTTTGTAGAAATTGATAATAGTATCGTACTCTGTACCTCAGGTTTTTAGTTGCTGAATTTTTTTCCGCGAGAATTATCGTGGGGTTTGATAGGACGGTTATTTACTGAGGTCAAATCTTTTGTGCCGATTCTAAAACGCAGTATTCCAATCCTGGTGCGATGAGCTCTTTTGTCTGTTTGTTTTGCAAAACGATAGAAGTATGAAGAAATCCGTCTCAAGAATCTATCGCAAAAAAAATAATAATCCCGGAATTGATTGCGTTGGGGGTTTATGCTTATCTTTCTTGTTTTTTTTCTTCAAGTAGTTGAAAGAGGTTTTCCTTTCCGATTGCTTTCAAAAGGAGCTTGAAAACACGAGATGTTCTCAACCGACGTCCTCGAGACGCAGCTTCCATTTTCCTCTCTCAACTCTGCGGGAAATGATAATGGAAATACTGATCTTCCTCGTCTTCCCTCCTCTTTTTTTTTCTCTCTTGTCCCACTGTCGATTTCCCGCTCATAGTATTTTTCACTGACAGATTTTCAAGGAAGTTCGAAGCGGGGGGTTTGGACGGTTAAGGAAAAGGAGTTGCGGAAAAAATCCGGGGAAGAAGGCTGTGAAAGGCGTCATCCCGGGGCGAGAAGCGTTTGCTTCAAGACCTTCTGGAGGACGCTGATGAATGTTTCCTTCGTGGTGTTTTCCATTTATGGGACGATCCCGTGTGGCAACGAGATGCTGAAGAGAGAAATCAGAAAAAGAAAAAAAACATGTGTGCTTGACGCGAGAAACGAGGGAAGACACGAGCAAAGTGGTGACTTCGGTGATGAGGGACACACATATTAAATGACGGGGTCGACAAATCTAAATGAATTTTCAAGACGACGTCGGGTCTCAACTTTCAAAGAGCGAAGAATTACTCAGTTGGGCTCGGAGAAAATCGCTCCCATTTTCGTTCAACTGAGTGATTACTTTATAGCCTTATAAAAAAATGATTCTTGAAAATGAATTATATTTTTTGAACCGTCATTTAATATTTTTCACTTTTCTCGTAGCAAGCTCAGATGTATCTCTTTTTTTTAAAGCAGTAATTACTCAGAATTTAATAATCACTAAATTTAGTCGGGCGAGTGATTACTCAGTCAAGTTTAACGATAATTTTGATATTTTGACGGGCAGCTATCTTCTTCAACTTGACAGTAATTTCTAGCCATTTAAAATCGAGACGAGACGTCGTTTTAAAATTAATGTAGAGATTTGAACTCTAATTGATATTGTCCCTTATCAACGTAGTCATCACAATAAATCGGGATAATTCAGGGATCGGGAAATTCCTCTGCAACCGAAGTATGTCTAACGTAAGCTATCCAATTAAATCTTCACCGGTTTATTAGTACTGATCCAACCCGAATAGATTAGACACAATGGAACCAATTACAGTCTTTTTTAATTTGCAGACAAAATTTTAACCATTCTTTTGTTGAATCAAAAAGTTGGGATGTCAAGTGAATATGGAATTTTTCTGGAATTGGATCACAAGCTTCGTCAGTCGTGGTTGAAATGGGAATTATTGCAAATAAATCCTATATTTTATTCATTTCCTCGTCGCTGTTTTAAATTAAAAATTTTCTCGTGTTAGAATGAAGATAAGACAGAAAATTTGAAGTAGAACCGATGTATGCGAGGGAATGATGTTTTTGTGTGTGTTTGTGTGTCATCATGCTTGCTTCATATGATATGAACATTTGCGTGATATTTTAAGGTCATTTAACATTTTTCATACGGTGAAAATCTCAGATTTAAAAGCAGTGAAGAAAGGGTGATTTTGGCAAATTTTCAGCAAATCGCCCAATTGCAGCACTGCATAAGTAAAGGGACTGAGGGCGACCTACTTTTATTTTAGGTTTAATAGTTTTCCTAAAGGATCCCAACTCTGAAACTTGAAGACGTGAAATCAATTTATTCCAGCCCGTTACAAAGCACTAAATTGAACCATTATTTGGAAAACACCGTGTGTTTACCATTAGTTACGTATTTGCAGCAGACGACGCTTGTCTTACAAGAGACGATTTTCCATAAAATTTCGTCGATACCTGTCCCAACTCATTCACGAAAAAGAGATTTCGGTCGTAAAAATCACGTTCATAATGCCCAAGGGATCGTTTTTCTTTCCCTGTTCTCCTGTGCGTCTAGCCCTGAAGTTTCTTGTCAGGGGAAGATAAATGCCTCGTGAAATAGTTTCCCCACGCACTAGATGAATGTACACGACAGGAACACGAGATAGAATGTTCAGAAGAACACGTATATCTATTTTTTTGGGGGGCTTCTGTGTCGTAAACTAATAGATATACGACCAATTTTGTGAAAACACGACGGCGTTTAAGCTGAAAGCATTCTTTCGTGGCACGGGTTGTTCTTGTTACCGAAATTCCTCGCGAGGTACTTCGTTACGACCCGGTCCATTTTTAACGTCCCTCCTGGTCAGTGATTTTTTCCCTGGAATATTCCAGAAATGCAGACCCGAACGTCTTGGATATTTTTACAATTTCCCCCAGTACCCTTTAAACATGCCCTCTGGGCCTTCCCCTCTTGTAATTGAGTACGTTTGTTCCGAAATACATTACTTGAAGCTTATCGTCAGAAAAAAAAAAAGCTTGGCTCATATCTTGACCAAAAGTCGGGAATTTTCGAATGCTTTGAATAGGATAATTTAGTGACGCTTCAGGTATTCAGATTGAAGAAAACAAAATGTGTGTAGTATTTCCCGGGAAGAAATAGAATTAATGACGTGAAGAAAGTCGACCAGTTTTTGGTCTTGTTTCTTTTTCGGTATTTAAAAGTTCGTCGTAGAAAGTTATTCACTCGTTTATTCCCGGAAATGTTTCTAGCGGATTTGAGATACCACAAGGACGAGGATTTTTTTCCTACACGATTTTTTCCTGTTGTGCATTTTGTTAAAATGCAGTGAAGCAAATCATGGCACTCCTTATATTTGACATNATGACGGGGTCGACAAATCTAAATGAATTTTCAAGACGACGTCGGGTCTCAACTTTCAAAGAGCGAAGAATTACTCAGTTGGGCTCGGAGAAAATCGCTCCCATTTTCGTTCAACTGAGTGATTACTATATAGCCTTATAAAAAATTGAGACGGGGTGTCCTGAAATTTAATTAGATTTTTTGAATCGTCATTTAATATTGTTCACTTTTCTCGTATCAAGCGCAGATGTCTCTCTCTCTTTTTTTTTAGCAGTAAATACTCAGAATTTAATAATCACTAAATTTAGTCGGGCGAATGATTACTCAGTCAAGTTTAACGATAATTTCGATATTTTGACGGGCGGCGATCTTCTTCAACGTGACAGTAATTTCTAGCCATTTAAAATCGAGACGAGACGTCGTTTTAAAATTAATGTAGAGATTCGAACTCTAATTAATATTGTTCCTTATCATCGCAAAATCGTAATATTGTCCCCTGGTCATCACGATAAATCGGGATAATTCAGGGATCGGGAAATTCCTCTGGATCCGAAGTATGTCTAACGTAAGCGATCCAATTAAATCTTCACCGGTTTATTAGTACTGATCCAACCCGAATAGATTAGACACAATGGAACCAATTACAGTCTTTTTTCAATTTGCAGAGAAAATGTTAACCATTCTTTTGTTGAATCAAAAAGTTGGGATGTCAAGTGAATATGGAATTTTTCTGGAATTGGATCACAAGCTTCGTCAGTCGTGGTTGAAATAGGAATTATTGCAAATAAATCCTATATTTTATTCATTTCCTCGTCGCTGTTTCAAATCAAAATTTTCTCGTGTTAGAATGAAGATAAGACAGAAAATTTGAAGTAGAACCGATGTATGCGAGGGAATGATGTTTTTGTGTGTGTTTGTGTGTCATCATGCTTGCTTCATATGATATGAACATTTGCGTGATATTTTAAGGTCATTCAACATTTTTCATACGGTGAAAATCTCAGATTTAAAAGCAGTGAAGAAAGGGTGATTTTGGCAAATTTTCAGCAAATCGCCCAATTGCAGCACTGCATAAGTAAAGGAACTGAGGGCGACCTACTTTTATTTTAGGTTCAATAGTTTTCCTAAAGGATCCGAACTCTGAAACTTGAAGACGTGAAATAAATTTATTCCAGCCCGTTACAAAGCACTAAATTGAACCATTATTTGGAAAACATCGTGTGTTTACCATTAGCATAAACGTCGTCTGCTGCGAACAGAATGTTCTCTGCTAAAAGGTATTTTAAAGCAGCTATGGACAGGGTTGAGTAAGTGCTTTTTCTCTAAAGCCAGCATTTTTAGTGCAAGTATTACGGGTTCCCATCGTTTTTCTTTCCCTGTTCTCCTGTGCGTCTAGCCCTGAAGTTTCTTGTCAAGGGAAGATAAATGCCTCGTGAAATAGTTTCCCCACGCACTAGATGAATGTACACGACAGGAACACGAGATAGAATGTTCAGAAGAACACGTATATCTATTTTTTTGGGGGGCTTCTGTGTCGTAAACTAATAGATATACGACCAATTTTGTGAAAACACGACGGCGTTTAAGCTGAAAGCATTCTTTCGTGGCACGGGTTGTTCTTGTTACCGAAATTCCTCGCGAGGTACTTCGTTACGACCCGGTCCATTTTTAACGTCCCTCCTGGTCAGTGATTTTTTCCCTGGAATATTCCAGAAATGCAGACCCGAACGTCTTGGATATTTTTACAATTTCCCCCAGTACCCTTTAAACATGCCCTCTGGGCCTTCCCCTCTTGTAATTGAGTACGTTTGTTCCGAAATACATTACTTGAAGCTTATCGTCAGAAAAAAAAAAAGCTTGGCTCAAATCTTGACCAAAAGTCGGGAGTTTTGGAATGCTTTGAATAGGATAATTTAGTGACGCTTCAGGTATTCAGATTGAAGAAAACAAAATGTGTGTAGTATTTCCCGGGAAGAAATAGAATTAATGACGTGAAGAAAGTCGACCAGTTTTTGGTCTTGTTTCTTTTTCGGTATTTAAAAGTTCGTCGTAGAAAGTTATTCACTCGTTTATTCCCGGAAATGTTTCTAGCGGATTTGAGATACCACAAGGACGAGGATTTTTTTCCTACACGATTTTTTCCTGTTGTGCATTTTGTTAAAATGCAGTGAAGCAAATCATGGCACTCCTTATATTTGACATGAATTGCATGATTTCAAAACAGCGGGGATTTTGAAAGCCGGAATCGAATGCCGGATTAGTTTGATCGAAGCATTTTAGTTCTATGATTTTTTTTATCGCTTATCAAAAGAAATGACCATCGAATTCTTCGCCCTTGGAAAGGAGATATTATCCTGAATCGTTTTAAAATGCTTGCAGAATTTCAAATCATCCACCAAGGCTAAGAGAACTGGTAGCGACACTTCATTCTTAATACTTTTAACGACTACTGAGCTTCAGTAGCCTTAGTGAAGCGAACTAAAGGGACGACTGGAACCACTTCAAAATTGCACCTTATCACAATTTTTTGTCATTATTTTAATAATTAATTCGTATAATCGGTCGATTAAAAGAACTAATGAGGGACAGTCTTCGCTCGTCTAATCTAATATTGTCGATGCACGAACATTACTCAAAGAGTTACGGGATGAAAAAGTTATTTAGTGATTGCCTGACGATATTTCCGAAAATTGCGGGGATCTAAAACTGTAAGTTTACTGTGGAATATTTCGTATCAAACTTCCTACATTTTTTGATGAATTTCTGAATTTGCAAGTAATTAGGCCGCACTTGGATTTTCAACAGCGACTGCGGGGGGAAACTCTGCATAGGCCGCAAAGGGTTTGAAAAATTAGGGAGAAAATGCGGCCTATACAACGACGTAAACTACACATTTTTTTCAAGAAACCATTCCAAAAAAATGGATAACAAAATAAATGTTCAGGCATGAATGATTTTGTAACCCGCAGAAGGGTTGACTTGAAAATACTGAGCTGAAAAGACATTGCGTAGTGATCTCCTGAATTTTCTTGGATTATCTTGGGTATGAAACTGGGTTGAACCTAGATAAATCGAATCGCCTCAGGGTCAAATACCTCGATTATGACAATTTTTTATTTCAATCCTCTGTCGGAATTCCCTTACAATGAATGCATTGGAAGCCGCCCCAAATCGAAGGCTTTTCCCTGTAAAACCTCCTTAACTCGAATTTTCTGGATACGTTTTGGTTACTGTACTTAATTCCCCCAAGACAGGGAAAATTCTATAAAAAATATAACTTGATGTGTTTTGAAAGGAAACGCAAAACTAATTGGGCGAATGAACCCTTGCCTCGAACTCGAGAATCCTGTCAACTCACTCAAGAGCGATTCAATGCGTAGAATATCATCAATTCCAATTTCATGTACCGTAATTCCTCTTTCACTCTCCCTTCAACAAAAATGCTCGTTTCTCTAATTCGAAACCTCCCTAGCTCCAAAAATTGTTTCTTGATCCCTTGAAGTTCGATTTAGCAGTTCGACTGTATCTTGAAGTAGACTCACTCTACAATGTTCTTGTTTACAGCGAATTTCTCTGTAGGACGAATTTTTATTTATTTTTGGTCCTGTAGGGTTTTCTCATCCCCATGATATAATGGTTCTCTTCAATGAAATCCTCTCTACAACGAATTTTTCTGGTCCCTTGAGTTTTGGCTTAGAGAGAGTCCACCTAAAGTAGTGTATAACAGTGTTCCTCAATCTTTTTTGCTCGCGGACCGGCAAATTTTAATAAAATCTTTTGCGGACCGGCGAATTGTCTTGAAATTTTCTGCAGACTGGCTAACTTTTTTTTTTTCTCACGTAATTTCAAACGCAATTTTCCCCCGAAATTTCGGATGATTAAGGATAACAGGCTTCATTACTACCTTCTACAAATTTATCATGAATGAATGAATGGACAGAACACTTTATTTGCCGCTTTTCAGCGTTCACAAGGTTCAGTCAAGATTTCCACAACCAAACCCCCTTTCCACCCAACCTAAATCCACTCAATGACATTTAATCACTTCAGAGCAGGAAAGCACAAATTGATTAAAAAAAATAAAAGAAAATACAATACAAAATGAGTGATTATTTATCATGCTAAAAAAAATTTCCGGCGGACCGACAAAAAACTTGGTGAACACTGGTGTATATTTTTGGCGTGGGTCTAGTAAGGCTTCTCTGGTAATTTGGTTTTCTAGTACACTATAAGAGTACGGCCTATTTGGGTGTGAATGTGGTGTGCGACGTCACAGAGCCCGTCGACGTTGCTGTCGTTGCATGGGACGGGATGGGATGGGATGGGATGGATGGATGGATGGATGGATGTGAGGCCTTCTCTTGGCGACTCGTCGATCATGTTGTCGTGTCCGGCGGGGTGAAGGGAAATTCCTGCGGATGGCGCATTCCAGGCCTCTGGTGGGTGGGATGCATGTCCCGACATCGTCCCCGCATATTTTTCCCCCGTGTGCGAGGCCCCGAGGGCGCATTGTTTGTCGAGATTGACGAGATGATGCTGAATGGATTCCATGTCTTACTCCCTCTTTCTCCTTCTCTGTGTCTGTCTGTCTGTCTGTATGTCGGCCTCTCTCTCCCTCTCTTTCTTTGGATTTACTGAGTATTTTTAAATTTCCCTTTCTCTCCTTTTCCGTGGAGTTGGATATAAGTCGACTATAGTTTGTGCAGCAAACATTGAGAAACAAATGCACGACTTCCGTTTCTGTTGTTTGATATGGACCCCCCCCCCCCCCAGAATTTTTCGCATTTCCTGGGTAGGACAGGCCTGATGAAGAAGGCAACGTGACGAGTGCGAAAAACCTTGTGGTCTGAAACGGAAGATGGGCCGTCGTCTTGTGTCATCATCATCATCATTACTATGGTTATCATGATCATGGCTTCCAATTGAAGAAGGATGATCAAAAAAAAGAAGGAAATATTTCTGACGGGATTCCTTCTTTCTCTCTGTCTTTCGGAGATTTTTTTTCTTGTTTGACGTTTAATATAAAATTTTATTTATCCCTCGATTTTTTTTTGCCGTGTTGGCTGCCAGCAAGTTTTTTGAAGTAAAGTTCGGGAACATTGGCATGATTTTCGTTTTTTTATGGGGAAATAGTCATTTTATTTGGGATGATGAAAGAAGATGATCGTGTGGATGGAAAAACTTATGCTTTTGAACCAAAGAGGAACCGTCTGTTCTTCTACCATCATGATATTTGTTCAATATCTGTTTGAGAAAAAAATTAATGTATTTCATCTGTTTCCGTCTGTCTTTCTCCTCACCCTTCTTTCTTGATTCAGTCTTGCTGTACTGTATTTCTGACTATTTCTTCGTTTTGACGAAGTGGACTACTGGACAAGTTAAGTCAGCAAAAATTGAGAGGAATTCGCGTTACATTTTCTTGAGGTGCATCCCATTTACTTCGGGATTTTTGTGGGAAATGAGAAATCATTGTGTTCTGAAACCCATCGTGGACCATCATCTTGCATTGTGTCACCGTGGTTCGTATGACTTCCATTTGAGAAAAGAAAATGACGAGAAAATGTGATTGAGAAAGAAAATGATGATGTTGAAAGGATTCCTTCTCCTCGATTTTTCATTACTTTTCTTTCGCTTATTTTAAGGAATTCAGTCCGTTTTTGGGACGGAAAATCGAATGCACTCTGACACCCGGCAATTTGAAAAAAATCTTGCGTAAATTCGGGAATCTTACGATCGAAAAGTTGGCCATCATTTTGTGTACCGCAACGTTTGATTGTCTGGCATCCATTTGCTTTTATAACTTGCACGCTATCTTTCAGTTTCTTTGATCAACTATTTGATAGAATTTTTTAACTTTGAGAAAAATGAAAAAGGTTGAGTTTTAATACGACGGAACCATATTACCCGTCACAGGATGACCTTATTTTCAAATTTTCCATGTTTTTTTTTTTTAATTTTGATGTTCATGTCAATACACGCGTCTTTCTCTCATGTATTAAAGGCAAAATTAAAAATTTTTAATGTAATTTGAATTATCCTGATGTTGACCTGAGTGAAAATGGAAGAAAAAATATAATCTGACGCTTGGATTGATCCACTTCACTTAGATTTTCAGAAGCTAGTTTTTCCGAGATAACCGGATCGCGATAAAATCAGTTCCTCCTCGATAGTAAGTGAAATGAACCGGATTGATGACAGCAGCTTCCGGTTTTGAATCGCAGAATTGAATCACTGGTTTGGAAATCGAAGAAACTCTCACCGGAAAAGAGACGGGTTAGAAAGTTATCTTGGAATCCTTTTTATTTTCGGGGGTTACCCGGATAACCTTTTTTTCTCGTGTCCCAATATCTCCGTTTATTGGTCCCTCGTTTTTGTTTTTCGGGCATATTGCGCAATAATTGGCCGAAAGATGCGTGCTGAATTCTTAAAGGACATGGGCGGCTTAAACGGGGTGCAATCGAAAGGTAACTCCTTGCCGGAAGGCTGTTATTTCCCTCAACAGCTGCTCTTTTACGACGGCGTTTCTTTTGTGAATTGTGCAAAAAAATAGAACAGAAAGGCAATAAAGCCTGGAATAATATTGCCGTTACGAAATATTTTTCGAGGTACATTATATTTGGGTAAGGATAGAATTCCGCATTGACAAGATCTCGAATATGTAGCGTAATACTTAATTTATTCCGTGTGACGTGGGTGAATGTAAAGTTAAGGTTTTTGTGACCGCAAAATATGTCTAAAATCTCGAAAATTTTCAATTAAAATTCATGTTTCTCGAAACACTCTCAAGAGTAAAATCTGATTTTATCTTTTTAGTGACGTGGGTGAATGTAAAGTAAAGGTTTTTGTGACCGCGAAATGTGTGTAAAATCTCGAAAATTTTCAATTAAAATTCATGTTTCTCGAGACACTCTCAAGAGTAAAATCTGATTTTACCTGTTTTACTTGAATTAATTATGGATTGAAACCGAGGACAGCAGTTTTGATGAATGATGCATACTTTCGAACTCTTCATACATCAAACTGAAATTCAAGGAATTTGTTTGAAGTTGGTATTAGGTAAAACTTTCATCGAGAAGTTAGTAATTAGTATTGTTGTAATATGTTAGTGATAATTATCAAGTTGATTTAGCCAGTATTTTATTTTGTATCTCTAATGCGCTAAAGTATTATTTTTCGTCTTTGCTGTTAGGTCGATTTTATAAAACGCTGAAACGTTGTATTAGATATACTGTACAGTAAAGTATTCGATGACATTTGTACGTGTTTTATAACAACATATTTTGCATGATACAGTACTTCTAACAAACCCTCGGTTTTTCTTTCTGCTGATATTTCTTTAAAATGTTATTTGTGTCCTAGGGCAATACCTTGGTTATGAATTGTCATTTGGGGGCGTTTCGAAATTCAGCACGACTTGCGTAATTTCCGAATTTAAATAAAATGTTGATTCGAGCGCTTGGAATCATAAAAATACATACCATTTGAAAGAGAATTGAACAAGCTTTCATTTGGTCCTTTTTTCATTGCCACAGCTCAATTTGCTACTGAGATATTTCAAGTCAAAAAGATAAAATCAGATTTTACTCTTGAGAGAGTTTCGAGAAACATGAATTTTAATTGAAAATTTTCGAGATTTTAGACATATTTTGCGGTCACAAAAACCTTTACTTTACATTCACCCACGTCACATGAATTAATTATGGATTGAAACCGAGGACAGCAGTTTTGATGAATGATGCATACTTTCGAACTCTTCATACATCAAACTGAAATTCAAGGAATTTGTTTGAAGTTGGTATTAGGTAAAACTTTCATCGAGAAGTTAGTAATTAGTATTGTTGTAATATGTTAGTGATAATTATCAAGTTGATTTAGCCAGTATTTTATTTTGTATCTCTAATGCGCTAAAGTATTATTTTTCGTCTTTGCTGTTAGGACGATTTTATAAAACGCTGAAACGTTGTATTAGATATCTGTACAGTAAATTATTCGATGACATTTGTACGTGTTTTATAATAACATATTTTGCATGATACAGTACTTCTAACGAACCCTCGGTTTTTCTTTCTGCTGATATTTCTTTAAAATGTTATTTGTGCCTTAGGGCAATACCTTGGTTATGAATTGTCATTTGAGGGCGTTTCGAAATTCAGCACGACTTGCGTAATTTCCGAATTTAAATAAAATGTTGATTTGAGCGCTTGGAATCATAAAAATACATACCATTTGAAAGAGAATTGAACAAGCTTTCATTTGGTCCTTTTTTCATTGCCACAACTCAATTTGCTACTGAGATATTTCAAGTCAAAAATCGGTTCACTTTTTTGCCCCCCCCCCCCCCCCCCCCCCGGGGGGGTCTAAAAAATCGGTTCACTTTTTTTGCCCCCCCCCCCCCCGCCCTGTACATACATAATTTGAGACAACTATCACTGAAAAGATCTGCAATCGCCTGAAAATCCACGAAGTAAATTCAGCCATTGTCTCCATTTCAAACTGTGCGGCAAAAATTAGAGCGGTAGTTAGTTATGGATAAAATATATTTTTAAAATTGTGTTTGTATCCGCCCTTTTACTGAAGAAGTTTTTCGAAAATCGGACCATAAAATTGACAAAATGCCTGAAGCAAACACTGCACTTTAACCAGATCCTGTGCGGTGTGTGGAAATGACACAATTTTCCAGGGAACATTACCACATTCAGTGACGGCTGTTATTTTTCATCATCCACTGAAGTGATTTATTTTTTCAAGCTTCGATGCGCTGAAAGTCGTCAGAATCCACCTGCTTTTTTTTTTTAAATTCTTTCTACAGTGTCTGCGTCTATTTCATATGTTTTGGAATAATTCCGGGATTGCGGTTTCCGTTTCCGCACACAGCGAGGAAATTCCTTTTCCCTTTCACCCAGACACTTGCTTTGCGCGGGAGAACATTTTCACCTCTGTGTTCGCCTGTCGGGCGGACGTAAATGAGTTTGAACGATGGCCCTCGGAGATACAATACTGTAGTTGACGCAATAGGCACGCGCACTCTGGCTGTTTATTCCCCGCGAGTCGGTCATTCCGAGTATTTATTTTCATCATTTTTATCGTTATTATTATTTATCCTCGCGTTTCGGGAATGATTTCTCTCTTTGCGCATGGGACCGTAGGCGAATGTCTGGAAATACGGCTGAGCTGTAATAGCTTTTGTTGTTGGTGTTGGGGAGGAAAATAAAAAAATCCCACGGGCGACTGGCTGAGTAGATGGATGAAAGCACCGCACTTCTGGGTAATCCTTGGGCAAGTATCGGTGCCTGGCGAACCAAATCCATGTTTTTTTCTTCAGTGTTTGTCCGGATCAATTCAACTTTGGATTTGGCACATGCACGAAGCGCAATATGGCGACGAAAATTAAAGGCAAAAAATGAAAAAAAATAGAGAGTACTGTATCGTTGTTTGAAAAATGCATGACAGATTTATTCTCTCCTATTCAAGTGAAGACTAGTTTCATTTGTCTTAGTGAAAGGGAATCACCGATCAGAAAAATCATAGAAACACCAATTAAAAATTTAGTAGATTAAAAAATTAATCTAAAAAACCAGTTTCTAAGCTATCCTGAAAGTTTCAGCTTGCTAGCTAGTCGGGAAGTGAGCAAAATTTGAGTTGCAAAATTTGATCCGGACAAACAAACAGACAAGAAAGGGAGTTAATAAAAACGTGGTAAAAAACTATTGTAAGTCTAAGGGAAATTGAGACTCAAGTGAGGGATATTTGACACTCTTGATGTACGAATCACGTCCGCATCTCGGGGTCTCACTGTATACAAAAGGAGCAACTGCTGAGAATGCGGAAGGAACGAGCTGAATATTTTATTCAAAGTATTTTTAACACTGCATCCCATATTTTTATTTCTTTTCCTCTCCGCAGTTTGTCCCGTAATGTTATTCGCCCGTTCAGATCGTTCGATTCGAATCTGTTCCCGGAAATTGCTGCTTCGTTTGTTGTTGCTGCTGTGCTTTTTTTTTTAAAGCTTCAATTATTGTCGCATTTCCTCATTCCGATCCTTATTGCATTAGGTCATTTCTTTCGTTACTTATTCCCCCGAGTTTGAAGGCATTTTGTTGCAATGCGAAGCAGAGTTGCTCGAACACGCGATGCGGGCATTTGCACGGCCAAGTGGTCGTAAACCCGATCAAATGGTGTCCTGCTCTTGGAATGCCCTCTGCAAAATTTACAAGCAAAAAGAAGAACGACAAAAGTACGATATCATCTTCCCTGAGGCTCTGAGCGAGAAATGTGGAAGCTTCTTTATAATGCATTTATAATCATGAATTCGGGATTTTATTCGGGATGATTTCCGACTGCGACAGAGTGGATCGGCCATTCGAAACATGCTCATCTGTAAAATATTTCTTTTTTAATGCTAATTATTTGAATCGTATTGCCGTGTGTTATTCAAGAACAATGTGTGGTGCCTGAAGTGTAACTACTGTGTGTATCATGGGACGGTTCGAAATTTTTTTTTCATAGTTTTTTTGGATGAATTTCTTCGAGTACTGCAGTTTTTTTTTCGAAATTACCCGAGCCCCTGCGGGGTTTCAGCATCTTAAATCAAAGCAAATACTGTAGCTGCTGTAGCTCAAATTACGAAAGATTAAATTCTCTTAATTTGAAGCTTTATTTTGTTGGAATTTTTTTTTCAGATGAAACAGCATTTCCAGAAAAAAAAATATGTGCACAGCTTCGATGCACAAACTTGCAATTGTGTTTAATTATCCGACCTGAACCATCGTCCGTTTCTAGAATTTCTAAAAATTTTAGTAGGCCATGGAATGCCTGAAAATTCACAGAAGATTTAATCTCGGCAGCTAAATCGTGTTTCTTCACGGACATGTGATTCATTTCAAATTCTCCGTATTAACTCAGCGTAGACCATCAACGAGTTGGACTTATGGCAGAATAATGATTTCCATCTCCATTCATTCAATCAAACAATTATAAGTTTGACAAGCCGTTAGAACCAACCTTTGTGAGTTGATGAAAATCCGTTGCTGAGTTTCTTCTGACTTTAAAAATTGTGTTGCAAGCCCTTCGGATACAATCCCGTTTTCCAGGTACTCGAATGAGCAGCTTTTTCTTCATAATTTTTTTAAAAGAAGCTTCTTTTCAGGCGAAAGACAATCGATGCAGTGTATCAACGGAAAATCCAAGAACACAGTTCTCCTCGGCTTTGGTAGCGAATTATTCCGTTCATAAAGAAAACCATTTTTTCTTGCGTGAAAGTTGCTCCTTTTACTCTCTTGAGTTTCCTCCGTCCAATTTCTTGATCATAAAAAGAAATAAACCCCATCGTGAAAAATCGAAACCAACGAACGAGTTCACCCTACTTCGATTTGCGAAAATTTCGATGATGAAAATTCAATATCTATTCCAACAGCAATTAGCATCTGATCTCTCGAAATGTGTCTTCTTGACACGCTCGAATTCTTGAAACTTTTATCCGTGGAATTCTGAACTTAAACGCAATTCAAGAATTTATTGCGGAGAACTGAATGATCGACCTAATTAAAAAAAACGAAGGAATGTGACTCATCTAGCGAATTTAATGGAAAAGAATCAGACGCTCGAATTTAACGATTCAGAATGATGTCCTTCAAATTCTTACCACAACGAACATTAAAATCCGGATGAATGTTTGATGAAGAAAAAAAAATCTGACGCATTGTTCTCATAAATCAAAGATGAGAAAAATACGAACGGTCGATTAAGTGAAGAAGAAATCGGATGCTTAATGCTTCGTAATTCGGAAAGCTGTCCTTCAAATCTTTTGCCGTGTCGTCGAGCAATAAAACTTGGTCACCATTTGTTTGCCGAAAATTGATGAATCCCAATCCATGTATAAAATTGTCCACAGCTAAAAAACATCAGCTTGCAACAATTATCGACGGCGAACCTCGAGCATTAGAAGTGGTGCAAAGTGCATCTGCCAAGAAGCTTCTGACTCAAGTTGCACTTCGCTGCTTGTTCAGAGAAGGTCGTTTTCTTTTCTACGCATAAAAAAATTAGAAAAAGGAAAAAACAAACAAGAAAACCTGGGAAATCCGGAGAAAGATGGACTCTGTTGAATGGATTTTATCGTCAGTTCAGTACTTGGCCATGTGGAGGTCAAGTGAAACGAATTGTTACTGAAACAAAAGGGGGCAACTTCACCCAAGGGAATCGAAAGAGGTTCGGACGCTTTCCCCACTGAACAACGACTGGTAGTGCTTCAGGAAGTTGTCACGATAGAATAAAAAAGAAAAAAGGTTTTAGTACAGTACTTTTCCAATCAAAAATATAATGGAAGGAAAGAAGGACTCGCTGGCGAAAGTCAAGTCATGAAAATAAAAAGATCTGTGGCGTACTTCCCAATGGAGGAATCGAATGTAAGTACTACAGGAATACAACGAATTGCGAACATCGTTCCTGCTTATAATTTAATCAATGAAAAGTAAATTAGAATTTTTCGCGAGAGAAATTAAATGCAGGCGATACCGAAATCATCGACTCTGCTAAGCTAAATCTTTTGCTTTATTTTCACCTTATTTTTTGCATTCCACGGCACGCATTTGCGTTTTTTTTGCACGAAAAGAATCCTGCGCCATGAATGAACTTTTATTTTGAATTTCAAATTTTAAAATTAACTTGAAATTTTAACAAGAGTAGCGAGATATATGATGACTTTTTTCTTGGGTGTAAAAAATGAGAATAAACTCAATCTTTGAAAGGTGTGTAGAGAATGTTTTTCTGTGTCATTCAGACCCCAAAACATCTGAGAAAGTCGAAATACGGGAATAATTTTGATTTATCTCAATTTCCTCGCGAAGAACGAGATACAACAGTGTAGCCCAACCCGTGGTCCGCGGACCGGCGCCGGTCCGCAGAAGTTTTTTGCCGGTCTTTTTTTGAAAGATTATTTTTTTGAAAGTTTTTGAAGTTTATCCAGGCTAATTAATTTTTCACAAAAAGCAATGAAGGACATTACTGTATCTTTATTCTTAATTTTGGCAAGAAAATGGATGTTAAAATTATCTCATGAAAAATGTATCGTGGAGTTTCTTCCAATAATACTTCAGACAAATTTTTACCTGATTTTATAAATTATTTTAATTTTTGAGTCTGAAAAACCTTTCTTCAAGCCCACCTTTCCAATTTTTGAAGACATTCCACTATAGCTGCTTCATTGGTTCCTGAATTCATGTTGCTAAAAAAGCAGAAGTTTTTAAAATACCTGCCATTGAAGCTGTCTTTCAAGCAACGCTTTTTTGAGCATGCAGAAATTTCATGAAGAGTTGCTTTTCCTTAAAAAAAACTTCATACTTTGCCAGTATGCAGAATTTTTTTTCGAATTTTACCGGTCCACGGGACCAAAAAGGTTGGGGAACACTGAGGTACAGTATTCTATACCGATACCGATATACACGAGGAAAAGGAAAGATATGGAAAGTGTGAAAGAGAAAGTCGATGGAATACGGTGCTAAATTAGAAACAGCAAACTTTAAAATAACGAGCCCATAACAGAAGAAGTACGCTGAGCAAAACTAATCGCTCGTGTACTTGCCTTGATCTAATCCAACATCTAATCCACCTTACGTTTTCAGAACCTAACCTATCGTGTACGAGAATATTGCTACAGTATTTCCATCATTCATCTTTTTTTTTTTTTTTTGGCTTGCTCTTTTGATGTGCTCGAGTCAAAATATCGGAACTCGCGTTTTTTTTGCATTGGTTCTCAAGAAAAGTAGGTCTTCCTTCAGAAATGAAATGCTGTTGTCTTTGTCGCCGTGCCGGATTTTCCACAGCGATCTCGACACTGTCGTCTGTGGAATGGGAAGACAAAAAGAGAGAGGGAGAGAGAGAGATAAAATATATATTGGAAGAACGGAAGCTTTGGAACAAGGGGGATCCGGGCTCGGTGCTTCCGGATCAATGCCCGCGGGAATTAAACACGCATTTTATAGCAATTTTTTACGACCTCCCGGGAATCTGAACCAATTGGAACGTCTTTGCTGCCGAGGCCCCGAAGAATATCCCACATTTTTTGGTCTCTTTATTTTTCTTCCTTCATTATTCCCCGTCGATCATGACTCGGGTTCTCGGCAGGTTTATATCCCTACCGGTCTTTAGGTATTCCGGACGTGGGATGCCAAAAAGACCACACGCGTGACGAGGTTTTTTTCGTCGCGGATCCAAATTTTATTTTCCCTTTCCTCTCCTTCTTTGGCGTCGAGATAATTGGTCGGCGTTATTATCGGGACTTAATCGTCACCGGTGTTTCAATGAGAAAGATTGAGATCAGGATTAGGAACGCCGCTGACGAGGTTTCGGCGTACGACGAGAGAAATTAGGCGCGAATCGAAGCTTTTCGTCAGTGTTCATCTTTTGGTATCTTTTCAGCTTTTATTAAACTTTCCTGAAAATGAAAAGTTAATTCTGGGAAAGTTGTGAAACATCCCGTTCAAAATGAAAGCTTAAAAATGCCGGGAACTTCTGTTTTTTTTTTNTATCGTCAGTTCAGTACTTGGCCATGTGGAGGTCAAGTGAAACGAATTGTTGCTGAAACAAAAGGGGGCAACTTCACCCAAGGGAATCGAAAGAGGTTCGGACGCTTTCCCCACTGAACAACGACTGGTAGTGCTTCAGGAAGTTGTCACGATAGAATAAAAAAGAAAAAAGGTTTTAGTACAGTACTTTTCCAATCAAAAATATAATGGAAGGAAAGAAGGACTCGCTGGCGAAAGTCAAGTCATGAAAATAAAAAGATCTGTGGCGTACTTCCCAATGGAGGAATCGAATGTAAGTACTACAGGAATACAACGAATTGCGAACATCGTTCCTGCTTATAATTTAATCAATGAAAAGTAAATTAGAATTTTTCGCGAGAGAAATTAAATGCAGGCGATACCGAAATCATCGACTCTGCTAAGCTAAATCTTTTGCTTTATTTTCACCTTATTTTTTGCATTCCACGGCACGCATTTGCGTTTTTTTTGCACGAAAAGAATCCTGCGCCATGAATGAACTTTTATTTTGAATTTCAAATTTTTAAATTAACTTGAATTTTTAACAAGAGTAGCGAAATATATGATGACTTTTTTCTTGAGTGTAAAAAATGAGAATAAACTCAATCTTTGAAAGGTGTGTAGAGAATGTTTTTCTGTGTCATTCAGACCCCAAAATATCTGAGAAAGTCGAAATACCGGAATAATTTTTATTTATCTCAATTTCCTCGCAAAGAACGAGATACAGCAGTGTTCCCCAACACGTGGTCCGCGGACCGGCGCCGGTCCGCGGGAAGTTTTTTGCCGGTCCGCGGGAAGTTTCTCCATGCTAATGAATTTTTCACAATTAGCAATGAAGAACATTACTGTATCTTTATTTTTAATATTGGCAAGAAAATGGCAGTTAAAATTATCTCATGAAAATATATATCTTGGTTTTTCTCGTAATAATATTTCAGACAAATTTTTACCTGATTTAATAAATTATTTTAATTTATGAGTCTGAAAAACCTTTCAAGCCCACCTTTCCATTTTTTGAAGACATTCCACTATAGCTGTTTCATTGGTTCCTGAATTCATGTTGCTAAAAAAGCAGATGCTTTTCAAATACCTGCCATGCAAGCTGTCTTTCAAGCGACGCTTTTTTGAGCATGCACAAATTTTATGAAAATTCGCTTTTCCTCAGGAAATTTCATGAAGCTTTGCCAGTATGCAGAACATTTTTTTGAAATTTGTCGGTCTCCGGGACCAAAAAGGTTGGGGAACACTGAGGTACAGTATTGTATACCGATACCGATATACACGAGGAAAAGGAAAGATATGGAAAGTGTGAAAGAGAAAGTCGATGGAATACGGTGCTAAATTAGAAACAGCAAACTTGAAAATAACGAGCCCATAACAGAAGAAGTACACTGAGCAAAACTAATCGCTCGTGTACTTGCCTTGATCTAATCCAACATCTAATCCACCTTACGTTTTCAGAACCTAACCTATCGTGTACGAGACTATTGCTACAGTATTTCCATCATTCATCTTTTTTTTGGCTTGCTCTTTCGATGTGCTCGAGTCAAAATATCGGAACTCGCGTTTTTTTTGCGTTGGTTCTCAAGAAAAGTAGGTCTTCCTTCAGAAATGAAATGCTGTCGTCTTTGTCGCCGTGCCGGATTTTCCACAGCGATCTCGACACTGTCGTCTATGGAATGGAAGACAAAAAGAGAGAGGGAGAGAGAGAGATAAAAATATATATTGGAAGAACGGAAGCTTTGGAACAAGGGGGATCCGGGCTCGGTGCTTCCGGATCAATGCCCGCGGGAATTAAACACGCATTTTATAGCAATTTTTTACGACCTCCCGGGAATCTGAACCAATTGGAACGTCTTTGCTGCCGAGGCCCCGAAGAATATCCCACATTTTTTGGTCTCTTTATTTTTCTTCCTTCATTATTCCCCGTCGATCATGACTCGGGTTCTCGGCAGGTTTATATCCCTACCGGTCTTTAGGTATTCCGGACGTGGGATGCCAAAAAGACCACACGCGTGACGAGGTTTTTTTCGTCGCGGATCCAAATTTTATTTTCCCTTTCCTCTCCTTCTTTGGCGTCGAGATAATTGGTCGGCGTTATTATCGGGACTTAATCGTCACCGGTGTTTCAATGAGAAAGATTGAGATCAGGATTAGGAACGCCGCTGACGAGGTTTCGGCGTACGACGAGAGAAATTAGGCGCGAATCGAAGCTTTTCGTCAGTGTTCATCTTTTGGTATCTTTTCAGCTTTTATTAAACTTTCCTGAAAATGAAAAGTTAATTCTGGGAAAGTTGTGAAACATCCCGTTCAAAATGAAAGCTTAAAAATGCCGGGAACTTCTGTTTTTTTTTTCGTATATAAAGGACCAGGTTATTCCACGATTCTGATTTTATATCAATGATATTTTCTGGCCTGTGGGCTAATCTACAGTAGCAGAAAGAAATAGCGTCTATGATTTTTCTAAGTTTGTGGAAAATTCATTGGTCTGAGAAACCTGAAAAGGGAGATTTAAAATTTCTAAAATTGCTGACTTCGTAATTTATTTCACTTGCTACAAGTAAATTTTAATACTTACAATCCTCAAGAACAATGTTCAAACTTAATCAATATTATGTCCCAACAAAACATACTGTAGTTTAAATTTTCAAACTTCGCTGTTTGTGTGCTCAATCATCCGTTAAATGCTTCCTGCTTTTCGCACACTGTACTTGTAACACTATGCATGCTTTTTGAATTAATTAAAATGTGAGGGATTATTTATGGCTTCAAGATTTTGGACTGTTATAAGGTATGGAGAATTATTTTCCTCAATGCTACTTCTTCTTCTTCTTCAATGCTAATTCTTCTTCAATGTACTGTATTTTGTATTTATTTTAGATATACAAATGGGGGTGAAAATTGAGGGGCCAAACTAGAAACTGATTCGATCGGGCGTCGAAGCTCTTCTCTTTTTTTTTTTTTTGAAAATAAACGATCAGAATTGTTAGATTAATCTTGCAACTTCTCCAACTTTTCAAGAGAGCCTGCGTTCTTGTGAGCAAAGAGGTTCAATTTCTCTCTTTAAAATGAAGAATTGGTTTCTTCAACGCAATTATTTTCTGTGTTATTTTAAATTTTCAAATGGGAGTGAATACAGTTGTGAGGGGCCAAACTAGAAACTGATTCGATCTGTCGTCGAAGCTCTTCTATTTTTTTTAAAATAAAAGATCATAATTCTTAGATTAATCTTACAACTAGTCTAACTTTTCAAGAGAGCCGCGTTCTTGTTAACAAAGAGGTTTAATTTCTCTCTTTAAAATGAAAAAAAGGAAGTTTTGATGACATTCAAAACGCTTCACGCAGCTGTTGGAACTTGCAGATTTCTTTGAATGGGATCAAGGTCCTCGGATTGGATCATGACACGTATGGCTTTTCTTACTTAGTTTACCCCCCCCCCCTCAATAAGAGTCCAAACCATTTGAAGAACACTATTCAAGGATTTTTTCTCGTGTCGTGGTCGCATTCACCCTAAATTCCGCCAACAAAGGAGATCTGATTCCAAGGGGAGAGAAACTAACCCCGCTTATTTGCCGTTCGTCCGACTGGATTTGCGGGCATGAAAAGCGAAAGGATTAATCGAATCCGGCGAAACGGGGCAGCCCGAGAAATGCCCGTGGCCAACTAAACCGAGCCAACGAAAGGTCACTGTCTGCATGAAAGTGAAAGAACGACTCTCCCCGAATGATTCGAGGGAAACTGCCAACGCTAGAGAGAGATAAGAAGAGAGAGAAAAAAAGGAACCCCCCTTTGTACCTACCTCGGGTTCATGCAACCGAACCCAGTTACGAAACCGGGCGAAAAAAAAAAAGACGCTCGAGGAAGATGAAGCCCGTCGCCGCACGCTTCCTTTTTCTTTTGATGATACGAAGTGCTAGGCGACTTTTTCTTGAATGAAATTTATATCCAGCGGGATTCATGAGCATTTAAACATTCGAGAAATGTTGAATTTTCAAACTTTCACGTGCGAAATCAGTAGCGAAACAGGGTGAGGTTGTGAAAGGGGAACATTTCTGGCGTCATGCCAAAAACCGCTCGGATTTGGTGCCAAAGATATGCTTGGAGATAGTTATTGCGCCTTTTGCATTGAGAAGACTTGCATCTGCGAAATGGGAAAGAATTGGTGAACATCTTGAGTGATGACGTTTATTTTCCGCCGAAATGAGAGAGATGAGGGAAATATTGTGGCACAGTTGAACCTTCTCAAGTCGAATACCACACTATACAGTATGTCGAATTCTTTTGAAGTCCCTGGCTGAATTTTCGTTGAAAACATATACGTACATTATAAAACAACCTTAATTCGAAAAGCTTTCCTGCGCAAACCTCCATAAGTCGAATTTTCTCGAGACCTTCATGCTATTATTTTAGTGAGACCGGAAAGAGAAAAGGGACAACAATGTAAAATGATATGTTTTGGAAGGAATTGAAAGAATAATTGGACAAATAAACCCTTGCCTCAAGTTCAGCATCCCATCGACTCATTCAAGGAGCAATTTAATGCCCAGAATATCACAACTTACAATTTCCTACAAATTTTTTGTTTCCCCATAATGCTGGTCTTCCTAACTAAACACCTACGATCGATTTTTTTTCTGGTCCCTTGGAATTCGACTTAAAAGAGGTTCGAATTTTTCATTCTTGTCTATTTTCTGGTATATTATGATTTGAACAGCGAAGAAAGCACTTTGAAATTGGCCCTGAGAAAACAATTTCCCCAATTCTCTCCCCAACAGTTGTCGTTATTTTGTCCAGATTTAATTCCATGCTTTTTTGTCCCACCGAACTACAGTGCTAAAAAAAACATTATGCATTGTACTGTACAGTACATCATTATGCCAAACATTTTTTTTTTTTAAATTAGAATCCATTTATACAGTATTCCTAACGGCTCAAAATATTAAAGTTCTTGAGGTGCATCACCATGAACTAGCAATGTACGCTGACTTTCGATTTTTTTTTGTCTTTTTTGATAAGTAGTTTATCATATGGTTCGCATTGACGGAGGCCAGACTGCAGGCAAAAATCACAGAAGCTTGGAAAGTAAATTATGGTTTCAATTCATGTGACGCGTGAAGCGGTTATTTCTAGTCATTAATACTATTCCAAAATAATACGTATGCTGCTCATTTGATTCACGCAGCTCGAGTGGAAATACTGTGCGTTCTCCTTTTACTCGCCCGCAATTTCAGTGATACGTATGCATATTTTTTGGTTCCTTTATATATTTCTTTTAGTTTGATGTGATTGATTCAAATATCCCATTTCCTGGGATTTAAGAAAAATTCGCGCATTTTGAAAGACGCAACCATTGTTTCCGGACTGGAAAAGTCAGAGAAGGGCGCCTTGAAAATTTTGTTTTCATGCCTCATCAACATACTCGATCATTCCGTTGTTCGATTTAATTTAGTGGAAAAATAATGTAGAATTGAGGAACACCTCTATGTATTTCTGATAAATTTTTTTTAATCTCGAAAGGTTTGCGTTTTTTAAATATTTCGATTGTCTTCCATTGAGTCAACTGGCTTCCGCGAGAAACCAATAACTTCATGTGTAGTATTGTCGTATACCCTTTATTTTTTGAATCAGGTGGATCTTCACATGATGGTCCCGATGCGAATAACTTGCCAAATATACGGTTGGATCATCGAATGAGATGCAATGGAAAATGTTTGGGAGGAGAAAGAAAAAAAGGGAGTCAATCACGTCCAAGGTTCTATTTACCCTGGGAAAAAAGTTTCACTCTGGGCTGCGTCACTTGAATGACTCCCTGGTCCGGACGTGGGCTAATATGTGGGTCGGGTTACGTTCGAAACCGACGCAATATCACAGCGACTCGAGTTTGCTTTTCCCGAGAAAAGGGGATTTACTCATATATGTACTGTATATACAGTATATATATATACGCCTTCTGAGGAATAAAAGGCAAAAGCCGAACGAAAACGACTGGGTTTCGTGTGTTCTTGATTTCTCAAGAACTCGATGGGTCTGGTTTGCTGACATCATCGTAACAGTGTGGGTTCGGACTCGATGCCTCATGTAATCAGAACTTCGTTCGCTTTATCGGGTGACTTGAGCGATTAATTCCTTATTTCCTAATCAGCCGCTTTTAGAATTCCTCACCGGTACGCATATACTGTACTGTATATTCAAATATAAAAGACGCAGTTTCGAACAAAAAAGTGCTAAAAATACGCGTGTCTCATATCCTATGGTGTCTTGGTTTCGTACGAAAATTTAATCGAGAATCGCTCAAAATAATTATTGCCAATACAGTAATAAATTTATGCCAATTTCAAAAATGCGATAAAATGTGCAAGAATATTTGGCTTGTGAATGCTCAAAAATACAATCGTTCTCTGGAATGTGAACCGTTTAATATATCATTAGTGCTTCATATTTTGTATTTTCAACCGTAGTTCAAATCAAGACTTGGAATTATTTTCAAGTACTGTATAACTGATTATGCAAGCCATCGCTTTTGCACATGAATGCAGTACAATTTCTAGAATAATTCGCATCATTCACCCTCGAAAAAAAAAATATTGCGGCTCTTTTACAACGGAAATCAGGGGACCAGAAAACTTCCTTGTATAGAGATTTTTTATGTACATAACCTCTTCAATATCGGGATTCGTTGAACAGAGAAAATCGTTGTAGATATATAAATATATATATTACTGGTATTTTGTGATTTTAGGAAATACCTTTGATGGAAACTGAAAAACAGTACAGTATAGTGATTTGTCGAGGGGAATACTATACACGAAAAAGGTGGAAGAGGTTGTTCATCCTGAAGCGAGTTTTATCTTCGTCCGGTGATTTCCTCGTCTCCCTCACGATAAGTTCCCCCTTCCCACATTTTCTTCCCATGAGACAACGAAGTCAAGCCCTTCAACGAAAACATAACTTGGTTACTCTGGAAACTTGCCAGAAACGGGGTCGACACATTGCCCAAATACCCAAGCAGTTCACGAGTCAACAAGACATGTCATCTCACAATATTGCTTCTTCGCCTTTCTGCCGTTCTTCAATCAGAGTGTGGCATTATTTTGGGAATTGCTATGAAAAGCGCTGAAGGCCGTGGTTTTGCTCGTAAGAGTTAGGTGTCAACAGATTATATCATTCTTGATTAAGCGAGATAATTTAAAGACTAAATTTATCTTTTATATTGTTGATTCATCTTACTGCATCTGTTCCAGTTTTTATTTTCAGGGTTTCTTCGCCTCAAGAATTTTTTTTTTTTGGCTAACTTTCGTAGTGCAATTTGTCGAGGAGTGTGAGAAACTTGTTGCTGAGATCTTGCATTAAAAGGCGGGATAAATCAGCCGAACATTGATGGACTCGTCATCTACGGTATTTTTTTCTCGATACAAATGGAAATGAACTGGACGAAGGCGTTAACCCAATTTTATCAAATTTCCGTTTATACTCTTGTCAACAATTTTTTATTTTTAAAGAGTCCAGCTTTTTCGTAAAGATTTGGCAATTTTAATTAAGGTGTGCTTCTGTGCATCTTGTTGGATGAAATGTATATGACAATTTTCTCATGTTTTTATTCGGTTGATTATTCATGAAACATTTACCGCCAAGTTGTGTTCCTTTTAATTCGAATACGAATGGAATCATCGCCAATATTGATGGGGGTCAGTGATGTTCTTTGAAAATACATTTCCAGCATCTTCTTTGTAGAGTATTTCATACTATTGCGAAACTTATTCCAATTCCGAAGCCACTGATGCCCTGCATGGAATGTTGCCAGGGTTCTGGAAGGTTACGATTCAGTGGAACCCGAGCCAAGAATTTCCGTTGTTCGCTTTCTTTGGAACTCAACTCCTGGGCCTCATTTCCCTCAAAGCAAAGCTCGAGTTACCGTATTTACACAATTACAGACCGTACCTCGATTTCCCTCAAAGGGAAGTAGCCCTTTAAGGAAAAGTATTCACTGGCCCCTGAAAAATGTAAGATTGCAAATAGGAAATGCGAAAAACGCGTGCATAAGACAGTGATTGCATTTTGTAATTAATTATCTGATGTTAAAATGTTAGTGCAGTTGTGGCCAGATTACATGCGCTTTTTAAACCAATCATACAAGCCTAAAAGGATCTTGAAAAATCTCCAGAAATTCAAGTCAAAACGATGATATTGTGGGTGCAAGGCGGAATTTTTTTTTCGGCGCTTTCCTCTGACTACAGTATTTCTATTTCAAATATACTGTATGTCAAACATTCTAGTCCCCGCGGACTAATGTGACCATTGACTGCACATTTTTGATATTTTTTTGCGGTACAAAGGCTTCGGATTTGTTATTGTCGCGAGCCGGGATTGGCGGCATGAGGTCTGGTGCGAACTCGGGGAAATGAGCTTGAGAAGAAACTGAAAACAAAAAGATGCAAGAAAGAAAAAAAATGCAAGGGTATGTGTGTAAAGTGTAAGTGTAAAGGAACGTCTGTGAAGCCCCGGAAGCAGCAACAGCAGGAAGCGAGGAAATGAAAACCTGGAGCCTCGGGGGCTGATGATTATTCTCGCGAGTCGCGCTTCTCACTGCGTGACTTCTAATCTGCTTCTTTATTCGGAAGGACACTTTTGAAGCAAAACGCGCATTTTTTTTTTATTTTCTCCCTTGCCGACGTAATATACTACGAGATGCAACTCTCAGCTGCTTTTATTTTTTTTTTAATTCGTATTCTTCTGCGTACGAGTGAATTTGAGCCTGGAGTGAGAACAGAGTTGATGTCCCTTGATCGAATGCGAATTTTTACGGTTCTTGGAAGGTGCGCAGGGATTTTAAAGAGAAAGTTTCTTCAATGAGACGTGTTTTTCTTATGGGGAGGGGGGAAAGGCAATTGGTGAACGTTCCAGAAGTTGATTGGAATCCTTTGATATATTTTTTAAATTTATAAATTTCGAACAGATGGCTCTAGCTTAGTTTTTGTCGATATCCAACTTCAGTTCTGATTCATTTCTTCTCTGACTCCTGTAGTGTCATTCATGTCCAAAATTTGAATTTATCGAATGCATGCTGTGATAATTTTGAGCCACAGGGCAGCTGTAAAATGTCCAGCTGTATTATTTTTGTCGTGGGGATTTTTCTGCGGCTTAAATTTTGATGAACTTAAAAAAAAAACGGCACAAGTGGAGATATAACTGAAAACTACATAATTAACAAGGAAATTTCCCCAACATGCGAGCTTATAAATAGGATCACAGTTTGGCAGAATTGTGTGTTTACGGTACTTCACGAAACATTTTTAAAAATTACGAAGTTGCTTTTCAAATTCTATTTCGAGGAATATTCATGGTATAAACCTCATGCCTTGGTTAAAATTAATTTTTCAAAGCTATATGAAGTGAGCATTGGTTTTCTAGAAGCTGAATTAAACCGCCACTATAACATTCATCTCGTTTCGAAAATGTGCTTCGAAATATTGAAATCAACTACACTTTCAATTTGACTGAGTACAGCAAATAAAAAAGTGTTCGTGAGACTTATTAGTGGATTGGCTTTTTCAAATTCACGTGGTGATCATACCAGTCCTCTGAAATTATTTAATTTGGAAAAAATCAGAAGCGTTATCAAATGATCTTTAATTTCAATTTTAAATTTCAAAATCTCGGCCTAAACCTTCCGCATGATACCGAAGCTTGAGGATTCTTCGATTGTTTACCACTTCGTACAATATGATGCGTTGATTTCATTGCGCCTGGGACTGATTTTTGTCCAAAGCATGAATTAAGTGCAGCGTACTGTATGATGACACTCTGAATGTTTTACTTATTTTCATGTAAAAGATTTTCGAAAGAAAAACTGGACAATTTTCTCTAGTATAGATTTATAAATTCAGGATTGACCATTGTTCCCATTCAATCTACGCCTTGAAAATTTGGATGAGGTTGTCGGAAGAAGACTCATTTCTCGAATCATCTCTCTGGCTCTGCGGCGGCTAATTGAACGATGCCTCGATGGAAGAATGCGATGGTGATTCAGGAGTATTTTAATTTACGTGAAGGTGAACAGAAAGCTTTATTTTCCGCTTTTCAGCGTTCACAAGGTTCAATCAACATTCCCACATCCGAACCCCCTCCCCACCCAACCGAAATCCATTCAAACGCATTCAATCACTTAAAAATGGAAAACAGAGAAATCAGCTGCATATGGATGACAAAAAAAAAGAAAATACATTCCACATAATACAACTGCGCAACTGATGTGTACGTATGCACCCTTCTTTCCCTGACATTGAAAACAAAATATCAGTAACAAGAATTGCAGCATAAGCTAGAAAGGTAGCAATTGCAGCAGTTACTGAACCCAATTTAAAGCACAAGGTCTTCAGCCTATTATCCCAGATAAGGTTTAGTTGAATGAACAATTTAGAGAGAATCTTTGATGAGAAATCGTATAAGGTCAACAGTTTATCTTGATCCTCTATGATTTCAGAAAGGGTCTCTTCATTGAATTCCAATACTTGTAAATTTTTCTTAAGCTCATTTCCGTCCGTATGGAATGCTAGGCATATAAGAAGCGAAGAAAAGAAATTTCAATTTTTTCCTCTCTATTCCCCTTTTCCACTTTCATTTTTTATAACACTGAAAAATACTGCCGAAGTACAGAATTTGATGATGTACACACACTTTTGGGGAGTTTCTTTTGGATGAAATGTTGACAGCCTTTTGAACCCAAAATTTTGAATCAATTCCGAAAGGCATTCGAGTGCGATGCATGAACTCCCTGAAAAAGTTATCAGTGATCATCGGATCAAACCCGAAAGGAATTCGAACACTTCAGTTTGAAATGGGCTGTAAATTTCATTTCAATTCGGGGCTGGAAATGAAATTAAATCCTCTTGGTTCCGAGCCTTCGAATCGAACTGAAATACAACAACTGGAATCCTTCAGTTTGAATTCCGCTGCAATTTTTTTTATAAATCTCGACGACTGTTGAAATTTGTTGGATTGAATTTCTAAACACTGATTTGCAATGCAAGACTGGAGGAGCATAATAAATTGGTAGATTTCGAGGAGCTTTGAATCAATCCAAGGCGAGATTTTAATTTCCTTTAAAAACGTGTTTCGATATCTTCGGTTTGAAAAATAACTTGTTTCAATCGCGTTGAATTTACTATTAAACTTCGTGAACTACGGAAGCGAATGAAATCCTTCATTTTGAAATTCGCCACCAAACTTCTTCGTGATCCGCGTTAAAATTAGAAAATGAGAAAAGCGGTTGAAATGTAAATATTGAAATCTTTTTCTTCGGGGTTGGAAAAGCTTCATGAAGAGATTTCGAGGAAATTGGAATTGCATCCAGGAGTGATTCGAATTTTTCAATCGGAATTTTTTTCGGATTTCTGCAGCTTGACGATTAATTCGATTCCTCCAGCTTGAATTTCGCTTTGACAACTAATTTTTTCTTGATTCAGCGCTCGATAGCCTTCCAGTTTTGCAAAGCTAGCAGTGATTTGAAATCTCCTGCTGGATTTTCTGCGGAAATTTCTTCATGATTTAGGATTGGCTGAGTTTTTTTTTTTTTTGTGTCGTGAAAGTAACTGATGTCATTAATGTCGCGTGAGGGGTTTTGGTGGGTGTTTGTTCACCTGCGGTGAACGAATTCTTTGTGATGGTTACAGTGGTGTGATTTCGGTTTCGGCGGGTTGTTGCGAGGTGAAATACCGTGAATGTTTTCATTTTCCACCCCCCGTTACCTTTATCTTTCATTCGTCAATGTTGGCGTGACGACGTCGCGGAAGTAAGTGTGAGGCAGTTTGTGAAACATTCTGACACGAGCGGAAGTTGCGTGCGATTTTAGGCCAATTTTTTGTTGCAAAATGAATTTTTCATGATTTTTTTTCTTTTGCTGGCGAAATAAGGCTGACATTTAGGCTGGAGTCTCGCTAGGCAATTGCTCTCCAGCACTTGGATCAAGTTCGAGAAGATCGTTTGACTATGAAGTCCGAAGATAGGGTTTCGTGTATGTTGAAGCTTAAAACGAGTGCTTCTTTCATCAAAATCCTGGGTTCTTCCTGCCATCTCTTATTTCCTTCATGAACCAAGATTCTGTTGTAAATAATGTCAATGACGGTTTCCTTCAATGCATTCCGAGGATTCCTATTATCTGTATCAATCTGAAGAGGATGATCGAGGTCGCGAAAGTCAATCAACTCCGAGGCTTGGTATTGTTCGATTTTACGATCGCACTGATTGATTTTTAATGATGCTATACAATCACTGGGCTTTTCAAGAAAAAAAATGCGAATCCGAATGATTTTATTGGAATCACTGTATTCGCTTTGCATGCATTTTGAGGATTTGTCATGTAGTAACTGTATCGTGTATAGTGTTTTTGTGGGTATTTTGCGCGCATGGTTATATTTCAATAGACCGCAAAGCGATACAATATCAGTCAGACATTTATTGAGAAAACAATCTAATTTGCCATGAAACATGGACATTTTGAAGAGAAAACGTCGTTGTTTTTGCGGAAATTCTGGCAGCGATACACTTTGGAACCAATCCACCAGCCGGTTTTAGCTGTCAGGCAGATTTTTATCTTCACTTTTTGCTACGAAATAACATTATCTTGAAAACTGTATTTTTTAAATATCGAAAATTAAAGTCAACGCAAATTTGAGGGATATTTTCATGCATTTGACGGATTTTCTTCTGCAATTTCGAGCACAGTTGGGGGGTGGAAAAGAATATTTTGATGAAATTCAAATATCGTTGTTCCAAAAACCATGACTACGACGAATCGGAATCGAAAACTCAAATGAATGCCAAATTCCATTCCGCTCGAATAATTTAGTTGCATATTTTCGTCTTTTATATCATGGTTGCTACGGTCAGTCAAAAAGAACCAACCTCTGAAGAAAAAGTTGTTCTGGTAGTGAGATAATTTAAAGATGGCTGAGTTAAATATCCGTTTGAGACTATAGCTCAAGATTTTCAGATCTAACCGTACAGTATTTTTTTCATTTACAGTATTGTGAATTTTCAGGCTGATTTTCTACAGTACAATACTTTCAAATGCGCTGAACGGTTTATTTTCTTTGCCTCGGTAGGAAAAATACGCTTAAAAAGATAAATTCCAAATTCTTTTCCGTTCAAGTAAATGTGTTGCACATTTCGATTCACCTTATTGTGATTGCTAGTGTCATTCGCGAAGAACCTACCCCCGAAGCAAAAATTGTTCAGGCAATGAGATAATTCATAAAACGGTTGATTTGAAAATCTATTTGAGACTTTAAATCAATATCTCGGAGTCTCTTAGTATTTTATTTTGGGTTTTGTGATTTTTCAGGCTAATTCTCAGTTTGCTTAAAAACGGTAAACGATTCCTTTTCTCGGCGTCGCGAAGAAAATAAGCTAAGAAAAAAGAAATGGAGTGCACCCACGTGCGTTTTCACTTCCTTCGATCGATCGGCTCTCTCTCTCTATCTTTTCTTGCTGCAAGTGGCGGCACTGCCGCCAGTCCCAGGCAATTTCTTGTTTCCCCCCTCCTCCCCGAGGTTCCCTCGAAACGTCGCGCATTCCACTCGCGCGTTCTTCTGGGCGCCGTTTCGCAACACACCGCGGCGGCCCCAAGCGGGGATAGGGAAAGCGAGAGTGGCAATTTATTCTCGGTTTCTCCCCGGGTCGTCCTTTTCCGAATCGAGCTTGGGTCATGATAAGCAAAGCCCTTGTCTGACGAATATAATGAGCAGCGAGCGAGCAAAAGGTAACTTCTTCCCTTCTCTTTCTCTCTATTGCCCCACGCACGTATAAACATACTTCGAGGGCCGGCACAGGCTTTGCTTATTATTGGTGCGACAGAAAAAAAAAAAAAGGAAACCCAGCGGAACGGAACGGAAAGAACGTAACTTTTGATGACTTGCGTCCTGGGCTTGTCAGTCATCAGTCGAAAGAAGAGTCTCTTTACCCCCCTCCCCCCTTTTTTATACCTCTCATAATATTCTTTCTCTTGAAAAATATCTAAAATCTGCTGTCTTTTCGAGCTTATGCATTAAAATCTCCCAACAATGAATCCATTGGGACCAGGTAAAATACTGTAGTTTTGATCCAACGAAAATTCGTTTTAAAATTTTCCTTAACATTCCGACAATTCCGTGGGAACCTCGAAAACGACTTTTTTGTAAGCGATTATTCATGACAACTGGATTCGTTGTAATGCGATTCCATTGTACTTGCTACCGTATTTACTGGAGTATACCACGCAATTTTGAGTAAGAAACACCCTTTAATTTTTCACCCTTCCATTTTGTTGTAATTCTTTCCCTGAGTAAGACGTGAACTCCATTTCAAGTAACTGAAAAACGAAAGTATTTCGAAAGTAAGAAACTTCAGAATTCAAATTTACCATGAATTTAACCTCGATTCAATTAGTTTTCAGTTCTTTCGATTCTAATGAAGAGTTCCTGTCAGAAAAGTCCGATTAAATTCAAGTTTGACGCGCAACTAAACTTGTAACATTATTTGAACATTTTATCCCCGCCTTAAATGACGTGGAACTCTTTTCTTTCTTCACAATTTTGAGAAAAGATGGTTTCGGCACTCGAGTGAAAACGTTTATACAGTATCACGAAAAAAGTGTTCGAAATCTTTAAAATACAAAAAAGGAACCTGGTGGTTATGCTGTTAAA